>PVIW01000257.1:544296-638039 GCA_004026585.1 Noctilio leporinus
GGGGGGGGGGGGGTGGGAATAGCTCTATTTGAAGAAATATAGGAAGATTTTTCACATTGGGATCAAGAAGAATGGGTTCAATAAGACAAAAAAAATCACTTAATGAAAAAAACAACTGACTGTTAAAATTTAAAAATTCTGGGTGATAACAGTGTCATAAAGAAATAGAAGATCAGTAACTAAAAGGAGTTACAACAAAAAAAATAGGATTAGTGAAAATAATTTATATGAATGCCTACAAATTATTTTGAAAAATAAACTTAAAAGTAGCAAAGAGGTCATCAGAACAACCAATGATCATATGAAAATTCACAACCTCACAACAAGGAAAGTAGAATTATATGGAACCATTTTTTATATACTTCGGATTAATAAAATCAAAAGTATAATAATATCAAACTTTGGTGCGGATATAGAAAAATAGATAGGACTATACATTATAATAATCATACCAAACACAATTTGGTGATATCCAGTGAGGTTTAAAATGGTTATAATCTATGTATGACTCCGGTTCTGATTCTTGGTATAAACCAGTGAAACCCTGGCACTTGTGTACCAGATATTTCATGCAAGGTCATTTATTGAAGCAATGTTTGCAATGGGGGGAAACTACTTTTAACAACCAAAACATTCACTAGTAGATGGAATACTACGTAAAGATTCACAAGGCTCTCATTTAAGTAAAGTAAGAGATCTATATAGCTCAGTACATTTCAAAGCCATCACATAGAATGGAAAGAAAAATTTGCAGAATGATTGTAAATACAATGTTGAGTTTGTGTAAATTAAAACACACAAATCAACACCACAAAAGGTTTACTGTCAATATAAATGTATGTAACAAAAAATATATTGATAGAAACACATCCCAAATAATGTTGCCTCTGAGGATAAAAGAAGAAACACATACAGTGAGAAGGCCTAACATGGCATATTAATTGGAGACAGTGAATAAACACAGAAAGAAGATGGAGCAGAAGGAATATTTGAACAGATGATGGCTGTGGATTTTCCCAAACTGAAGAAAGATACTAGTCAAAGAGTAGTATAATGACAAGAGAAATAGACCAATTGACATTTAGAGTAGATTTAAATACACCTGTCTGAGTAATGACAGAGCAAACAGACAAAGCATCAGTAAAGATACAAAAAAATTGAGTAACACAAGTAGTGATCATGGCCTAAGGGCACAAAGAATTCTGTTTTTAATAACTACAGGGATGCTAATTGTAATACTGTTATTTGCATACAGAACCAAGGGGCAATGTCCTACCTTAAGAGTTTAATGGCTCTAAAGCAGCAAGAAGCAGACTTCAGTTATCCCTGTTTGGCTTTTCAGCAGCTGGTAGCCTCTGCAGGAAAATGCAAAAACAGAGTAGTTAAACCTTGGGTACATTTACATTTACACATTTGCTAATTAAATCAAATGGAAAAAGCTCATCTTCCCAGCCGAAAATATTCTAACCTGGGAGCTCAGCCAGGGCGCAAGCCAAGAGTGCACTGTACACCTCAGAGTCCGAAAGAAACAGAACACGAGCCAAAATCGAGAGCAACCTATGCATTTTAAATTTGTCAACACTTCAAAAAAATTAAACAGGTGAATCAATTTTAATGATCTATTTAGCCCAATATATTGAAAATATTATCATTTCAGCGTGCAATAATACAAAAATGTTGAGGTATTCACATTTCTATTTTCATACTACATTTTCAAAATCCCATGTGTATTTTAGAGTTACAAGCTGTAAGGGAGATACACTGAAAATATTATCATTTCAATGTGCAATCAATACAAAAATATTGAGGCATTCACGTTTCTATTTTCATATTAAATTAACAAAATCCAATGTGTACGTCAGAGTTATGAGCTGTTGGGGAGGAACACCTCTTAGGTCCAGGAACCGAGGCCGCAAATTAAACTGACAGCTGACAAAGGAGCAGAGTGGGACAGCTGGAGCGTGCTGGGCCCGTAAATTGACAACTGACAGTGTAACAGGAGAGAGGTGTACAAATGTTATTTCGTGTTAATATTTTAATCTGTACACACACAGAGGTCTTCATAGAAAGGATGTGAAGGCCCAAAGAGGTGGGGAGACCTAAGGTCTTCATACCATTTTAACAAAGGGTGGTAAGTTATGGAGCAGTGGCTAGACATCAGGAAAGGAGGCTGGGCATAGTAGATCATGGGAAGGTAAACAGGAAGAAGGAACTAATCAACGGTAAGGGTTATTTTAGTGAGGTTTGATTTGGCAGACACATCTCTAAAACTCAAAGACACATGACTTTGGGTAATAAAGATGCTTTCCTCCTTCAGGCAGAGGAGACAGCAGGTAGGACACCTTCACAGGGGGAATCCATGTCTGCTTTTATGCAGATGGGGAGAGGTAGAGA
The DNA here is from genome assembly GCA_004026585.1 of Noctilio leporinus. Lineage (NCBI taxonomy): Eukaryota > Metazoa > Chordata > Mammalia > Chiroptera > Noctilionidae > Noctilio > Noctilio leporinus. The sequence continues at coordinate 546,691 of PVIW01000257.1, forward strand.
GCTCACTGCATCTACTTTTTTCTCAATTGCCTTTAGATCAAAATAATCTGTATGTCAAAGTGGCATATTTTGGGGTGACATACTGCAAATCCCATTAGGGTATATCTCAGTTTGGACTCAACACATGTCACCTGTTCAATTCTCACAAGGAACAAGCGGACACTATATTGGATAGCACTGATCTAGTGCTGCTTGGTGTCCCTCAAAGGGTAACTTTTCCAAGTACAAGTTAAGACTAGCATTTAAATTACACTGTGAGCATAAAGTGCTTAGCATAATCTTGAAAGCATGGTAAACTCCAGTAAATGATGGCTATTATTGCTATTATTGTTATTGATCTTGGGTTGAATACTTTCAACTTGTTTCAGATAAATGTCTACATTTGAATTATTATATCTTTCTATGACCCATATGTACAAAACTTCAAAATATTATATAAAGCATTTGGAAATGCCACAAATATTCTTATTATTTAAGTACAGTTTAATGACACAGGTATCTCATACTTCAGTCATTTTTACCATTTATCTGATTTACCATATCTGCATACTACCACATTATTATTTCAGACTTGTCTTCAAATCATCTTAATTCTTTAAATTGAGTTTTTGGGACTTTACCCTCACCCTAAAAAGTCATAGCCTTGAAATCAGCAGTATGATATCAATAACATTATTGATATCATAATTTAATGTTAAACATAACATTAAGATATGTTTTCTTAATGTTAAAATAAAACCGTAACTTTTGCCCCTCCTGAAGATGTTATATAGCAAAACAGAATATAAGATATTTGAAGAAAAGATTATATAAGCACAATTTATATAGTGTACCATTCTGGCTCCACTATCTTCAAGCTCTGTGGCCTTGGCAGGTTACTTAAGCCCTCTAACTAACCATTAAGCTGTCTTACCTATCGCGCGTTTGATGAGAGAATGCACACAAGCTTTTAGCACAGTCCCTGGTTTGGTTGGATACCTTGACCAAAAAACATGAGCTCTACATTCATTATAAGTACTCTACAGTGCACAAAGCATTTCCTACGTATTATTTTCACAGGACTTACTAAAGAAACTAAGGATCTTTCCTTCCACTTTACAGATGAGAAAACAGTGCCTGATCTCTTGTCCAGGGTTAACAGGCCAGCATGCAGCAAAGCTGGACCTGAAGTCAAGTATCTCCAAGCATGCTCACTGCAACTTCCACTAAACTACATTTGCTACAGCAGGAAGTGTGCTTGCCTATTTTTAGCACTGCTGCCTATTTATTGCAAAAGGAGTCTTCCCACTGGCAAAAGAAAAAATTGAGCAGAGGAAGTTGGAGAGTCTCATCTTTCATGAGCATCAACAGGCATTTCTGAAGCCCCTAGAGTGCAAAGCCCTTTTCCCCACATACAATATGATTTCCACTGCCTCCTTGGCTGACCATGGATGGAACGGATCTCTGTGAAATTTATTCCTAGAGCAAACACTCAAATATACACTACAATGAAGCCATCACTTCAAGTTAGGCTTCCTATCACCAAGTGAATTAAGGAGGGTGGAATGTGCTTCTGCAATTTAATTTCCAAGTTGAGGTCTAAATTCTTCATCTCACTCTGTGAAATTGTTGGGACACACAGCAGTCTTGGTGTCTCTCATAGTGTAAGAGCAGATTCTGCCTTTCAATAAACCCAAGAAACCTTTCCAGGTAAATTAAGGCCAGAAAACTATGCCAGAAAATATTGCCCCAGATATGAGGCAGCCATAAAAAAAGGGGGGTCCTGTTCATAAACACTGAAGAACTGCCATAATCAATGCCACATTTTCTCTGTTTTTCTCCAAGAAGCAATCTCTTCTGAAAGTAGAATATGGATTACGACCAACCACAACCTGTATTTCCAGAAGAGACCCACTTATAAGTCTAAAACTGTAGAATGTGTAGCATATAATTTAATTTTAATATAATACTCTTTACTGAATTTATTGGTTTGACATTGGTTAATAAAAGTATACGTGTCAGGTGTGCAATACACCATCTGTATATTGCACTGTGTTCACCACCTCAAGTCAAGTCTCCTTCCATCACCATTCATCCTCCTGCCTCTATCCTCTTCTACCTCCCCAACTCCTCTTTCTGTTGTCTGTATCTATGAAGTTTCTTTTGTTTTTGCTTAATCCCTTCACCTTTTTCACCCAGCCCACAACCTCCATTCCTTCTGACAGCTGTCAGTATAATACCAATTTTTAAAGTATTTATGTGTTAGCCATCTCCTCAACAAAACTGCAAATTCTACTGAGGCACATATTTTAGGAAAGTCTGTTGGTAAGTGAAAAAACAGTTGGATTCCAAAATGACTTGTGCCGTACGATCCTGTTTCTATAAAACAACTATATTTTAAACATCAATTTTATATATATGAAAGAAATTTCATCAAAATGTCAACAATGTGCCCCTGGGAGGGGAGCAGAATTTTTTTATATGCAGCTTTGTATTCTAACTTAAACAATGAATATATGGAACATGTGTTACTTGTAGTATATTTTTCCAAGCTATTTAAAAATAACAACACAGAAGCACATTAGCCACTTGGTAACTTGCGGATCGCCAGCCCCCACATTGCAAGTAAGGTAGGAGGATGCTGAACAGTCCATCAAATCCCATGGTACCTGGGACAAAGGCATCTATGCGGCTCTCCATTTTAAGTAGACTCCAGAAGAGAAATAAGCTAGTTGGATTATACTAACAAACTATTCATTAACCAGGATTTCTGGTGGTCTGACTGACTTAATTCCCATGACCTAGCCTAGTCACATGGGTACATTTCCTCACCCAACCTAAGGAGGATAACATGCGTCTATTTCAGAGGATGTGGGATGCTCAGGCTGGGAACTGGAACAGAGAAGGGTGTTGAAGGAACAGGAGCTGTCTGTCTGTAGCCAGGCCCAGGCCACCCCCAGGGCAGCAGGCAGGAGGAGACATTAACTCCAAATCCCCCAGTTCCCTCTCTCCCTTTCAAGTTACACTGGATGCTTTGAATGCTCTCCCTCCACCTGCTTAAAATTCCCAAGTAGGAATGCTGAGCCTGGAGTTCCTGCTAAAATCAGAGATTATAAACAACAACAACAAAAATCCTTCAGGGAAACTAACTTACTCTTAGCTACAAAGGTCAAGAGCCAGAAAGTTAAATGTATTCTGTTCACAGTGAGAAAATTAAAATTTTTATAACAGAATAAAAAAATAAGCACTAAAAATGGATAATGCAAATCCACTGAAGAGAAAGTATCTTAAAAAGAAAAAAAAAATCCCCATAATAGTAACAGAAAGGCTTAGAGAGGGTAATTTAACCAAATTCATATAGGTAGGAAGAGGTGACAATGGGAGTCAAAGTGAGTTGGATTCCATCAGCTTCCTTTTCTTATTAGCTATAAAATCCTCAGCTTTGAAATGAATGTTAGAGACTCTGTAGTCAGTTTCCTCATCTCTAAGAGAGTACAAATAATACTAGATCAAGGAATTTGCTCTGGTTTATAAATCTGTCCATTAAAATATAAAATCAGGTTCAGAAAATTAAAAATACAGGATGCTCTACAAATTTGAATTATAAATAACAAGTAATTTTAGTATTACTGGACATACTTAAACTAAAAAAAAAAATCTGTTTTTTTCAAAATTTAAGTCTAATGAGTGCCTGGCATTTTATCTCACAACCCTAAATATGAGGTAAGCCCAGCATTCTACATATGGGCTAACCAAAGGAATAGATTTGTTGAAAGGTGCAATTCAAGGCAAAGGGATGATGACAATTTACAGGTTTTTTTTTTTAAAAAAAAAAGATCTTTATGTTATCACCTACATGCTTGAATAAGCTTTTTTTAAAGAAGATTTTACTTCATTATTTTTAGAAAGAGGGGAAGGGAGAGAGGCAGAGAGGGACAGAGACACATCAATGTATGGTTGCTTTTCATCCGCCTCCAGCCACAGACCTGACTGGAGACCTGGTTTGCAACCTGGTTATGTGCCCCGGCTGGGGAATCGAACCTGCGACCTTTGAGTTCGTAGGCCGGCACCTTATCCACTGTGCTACCAGCCAGGGCTATTTACAATTTTTAAACCTTATTCTTGACTAAGGTTTCTTTGATTTCAGTCCTCCCAAACTGACACTCAAAGAAATTATGCTACTTCCTCAAAGTCACACAGCCAATAAATTAAAAATCTGACATTTAAATCTTGATAACCTAAGTGTACTGGTACCCTTCCTCGTACAACTAATAACGGTAAGTGCAACTGTGCTAATGGCTGCCTACATTACCCGTCAGGGACTACATTAGACTTCGTGTAGTATCTCTTCCTTTCCATGGGGACAAATACCTATGTGGACAAGGCTCTCGCTGAAAAACACTATTTAGAATCATCCTTTCCAAAAGTTCAACCCTAATTCCAAAATGTTAATGAGTAACTAAATGGAGTAATAGCACATTCTAAGTAATTTAATACAAAATTTGACTAATTTCTCCAAAGTTATTTGGAAAGCCACTGTATATTTACACAGAGGTTCCTTCCCTTAGGCTTAAGACCTGTAAGGATGAAGAACATCTTACCCACCCCAGCATCAACCTGTATTGAGGCAGGCACCAGCAGTTCACGAAAAGAAAGGATTCAAAAAAAAAAAAATTAAATGAACAAACGAATGAGCAGAAGTCTAGAAAGTATCAATTTAAGATTATTGAGGAGATGAGAAGACATCTCCTTCTTTGGTAAATAATTTAAAACTATCGCAGAGAAGAAACAGCTGTATTCATCTATAAGTAGTATTCATCTATAGCACAAATTTTGTTCCTCTCAACTGTTGCTTACAAATGTATAGTTAGAGAAGGGGGGAAAGCAGAAAGGAGCAAAGGGTTTTCATTTCATTAAGCGGTATTATGCTTCTTCAACAGACAACTCACTTCACTGTGCAGCCAACAAAATACAAGAAGCAGGATCCAAGGAAGATCCCGTCTGCCACTATTTCCACAGAAAGTTTTGTTGTGAAGAGACTTCAACAGTTTGGTTAATATTAAGTACTCAGAGATGACTGACCTGAAGGAGATGATCAACAAAGCTTACCAATGACCCAGTGACCAAGTGTCCCAAGGCCACTTCACTACATAACAGGGAAGAGGAGAGGGGAGAAACAGAGCAAAGGAAATGGCAGCAGTAAGTGCCACAGGAAAAAAGAAAGGAATTCAGCAAGGTCAAGAGGAATAATTCTACCCACAACTCTGTAACCTGCTAGGGATAGAATTCGGTGAGACTCTTTTCTCCCTTGACCTCAGTTTCTTCATCTGTCAAATAAAAGTATTACGCTGAGAACCCATTTCCCAGAAGAATGTATTACCTGGGTCCACAGATTATCATTAGGCAGTATGCAAAAGGAAAATATGATTTCTGTAGTTAATTGATTTTGGAAAATGCAGGATTAAGCAAAACAAAATGCTTTATTTCACAATTTTCAGGGCCTTTGAAGTTAAAATGTGCTTTCTTTTTTCATCCTTGAGAGGGGATAGTAGTGCCTACTCCATAAAGTTCTAAGAGCTAAATAACTTCCACTATTATGGCTACTGTCATCATCATGATCATCATCAGCAGCAGCATCATCATCACAAATCTGGTAAGTGGGGCAATACAGAACGTGGCATCTTCTAAACCCAGAAGGCTCTAAGCATGCCTTATTTATTCATGTATTTTTTGACTATATCACTGGGGGCTAATGCTCCCAATTAAACCATCGGAGAAATCTTGTCTAGAATGATCCTAAGGACCCTTCCATCTCTGATACCTATGACCTCTTTGTAAATTAAGCTTCTAAACAGGCTGTTATGTATCCTTAGCAAGAATGCTAAAGCCCATAATAAAAGCAAAATAAAATGTGTTGAATGAACAAAAAATGAAGACTTTTAAGCTGAGAACCCACAAACTCTACCCAGTTCACAGGCCCAGACTACCTCCCAGCCAGGAGAGTTTTTCAGAGCTTGTGGTTTTGATATTTCAGAAGAGAAATATGAACTTTAGTTTATCTGCAAATTCTCAGTGCCAACCCCTCCTAGGTTAATTTGCCTATGATCATGCAAGTTATTAGTGGTTTCATTCATTCACTCATTTATTCATTCATTCAGCAAATATCGATCACACTTCCCTTACGAGCCAAGCATTATTCCAGCAATAAGGAGATTACGATGATGAATCTCTCATAGAGCAGGCCTTCACAGTAATTACAGTCTCCTTGAGGAGGGAAAATGCACACAGCAATGGTAATTTAGGATGAGTAGTGCTGAGAGCAGCTGCGGTTTACTGCAGTCTCGGATTACGGTCAGCTTTCAGCAGCCAGAGCATCTTCAGGGGAAAGCATGTGGTATTTCAAGTGGACCTTGAAGGACCTGGCACACGGACATTTCAGGAGGAAGGAACTCATGGGCAAAGAATCAACACCACATCATGCCAACAGCCTAAACCACATCATCTGGCCAATAACGTGGTTCGGCCCATGAGTGTATGGCATCCTGGGACCACATCCTGGGTGTGGCATGTGTTGATTAAACAAGCAGCCTTTCCTAGTTCCCTTACTATTTCTAAAATGTGAATACTAATGTGAGATAAATAAACAGTAATAATTAAAAATTTAGCCCTTCTGAAGTGTCTGGCAGTATTTTAAGCCCTAAGTAATGTGACCAAATCAAAGAGTGATGAGGACTGAAGCCCACATTTTTCTTCCCAATCCTTTCTGCCTACAGACCCAGGACAAATCTTGATCATGGGTACTATTATTTTAATCTCACCAGTGAAGAAACCGAAGCCCCAAAAGCTAAGAAACTGGACGGCACAGGTTACATAGCTGGCAACTGGCAGAGCTGGAGTTCAGACTGTTTTGCCAGCCTGTGCCGCAACCCACGTACGTTGTTACAACAGCACCAGCGACAAGTGCGTTTGAAATAACTTACAATGACCCTCTGAAGAACAGTGAGAAAAACGAAGCACACAGATGATAAGAAACTTACCCAGGGCCACACAGCTAAGCTGCTAGGCTTCCAAGCCCAAACTATTTGACGATGACGCTGACAGTCCCTCCTTCGCAACGACAGGGAAGAATGGGGCAGGGAGAGGGTTGCTAACGTTCAGAACCCCTTCCCTCATTCAAAAGTTACTCCTTTTTTTTCAATTACAGTTAACATTCAGTATTAGTTTATGTTCACTTCAGGTACACAGCATAGCAGTTAGACATCTATATATATAATTTACAAAGTGGTCCCCCAACATGTCCAGTAGCCCCGGCATCACAAATGTGTTATTACAGTTGTATTGACTATATTCCCTGTGCTGTACCAAAGACATGTACAAGATCTAAATTTCACAGGAAACGTGTCTACGATGCAAAGTGTTCCACTGGGAATTACTCCTCTCCTGATCTGGATCATTCATATTTTCATTACATAAAATGAGTAGGAGTTGGGGAAAAGATTTCATTAAATGAACAATGTAAACTTTGCATACATTCAAACTAACTGTCTATATCCACCCTCATGGAAGATACTTTCAGTCTCTCCTACAGGAGCAGCTACACTCTGTGTGGAAGTGCACTGGGCAAGCACACACGCAACATGGGAAAAAGGGAGAGTGGCGGTAGCTATTAAAATTATGAGAGCCAAGTTAAAAGATACACCTTAAAATGAGGAGAGATTAAGATTTCCAAAACCTAAATGAAAGGATCCCTGTGAAGCCTTTTTACTTCTATCATTTCATGTCCTGTCACCTTCTTTTTAATAGTAGTTATCATCTCAAATGCAGTGGGCAGTTTCTTAAGCTACAAATGATCATTAGCTCTTAGAATTAAAAGATGCCAATAATTGTCAGATAATCTGTCTCCGTTAAGCTATATCCTGCTGCTCTCTTTGGTTTGTTTTTATTCAGAGTGTGAAAAATGCCTAGCAGGTGGACTTTCTGTTGAGAACTGAAGGAAAGATGCATTTGGGCTAATTGCTTTGTGCAAGAGTTGGTTAGGAAATAAAAAATAGCATTAAATGGCAAAGGAAGTATGCAATTACTGACAACTGGGTAGGAATTAAAAGATGGAAAAATGTTACGGTGGTCTAAGCTTATAGCATGAAAATAAAAACTGTATTCTAGAGGTAGCATATACTCTGCTTCCTTGTTTTATATACCTGGAGTCTTTTTCAAGTAGCTGCAGGTTATAGAAGAACAAAAAACAATTCTATCATCTATCTTTTACTTCCATTTGAAACCACAATATGAGGTTCTTACTGGCAGAAATTTTTAAAAGGCATTTTCAAAGCTTATTACGTATCCAACACATATAAAATATCAATAAGGACATCAATTCAGTATATTAACATTAATTAACAATTCCTGAGAATTACTAAGTGCCGCGCCCTGTGCCGGTTTTACAAGCATTGGTGCATTCAGACCTCACAGTTTATAAGGATGAGTGGCGTCACCCAATTTGGACACCAGGGCTCAAAGAGGTGAAGTAATTTATCAAAGGTCGTACAGATGATGACCAGTGGTGAAGTAGATTCCGGCATAGCACCATCTAACCAAAAACCTGTTATCTTAATAGCCACACTACACTGCAGGCCAGTTTCACCTGTTGTTCTCTCCAGGCTTCAGCAATTCTCTTGAAACAGCAAAGAAACCTGGTAACGGCTAATTCATATTCCTACAGTTGCATGAGGATTTCTCAAACTGGAACCTCAGGAATGTAGAAAAGTGCCTGGGGCTCTGACACCATGGGTTTTTAAATGATGTCTATCCTGGAATGTTAAAGCCAGTCAACCGGTATTTTAAAACATTATTTTTACATTAAACACATATGGAGCAGAATTCACATGACTTTCTAAGATAAAACATGATGAGGATTCAAAGGAATTTTGGGCTCAGCCATACCCGCCAGGAGGGCAGAAGCCTGATTCAGGATTGTCAAGTTACCGGACTCCCCCAGTCGTCCCAGTGCTTCCACCCACCCCCTTCTTCTCATGGAGACACCGGGGCTGTCCTCCAGGAGCCACCCTCTCCCCCTCATACACTCTCCTGCTCAGTGAACTAAAGGCTGACCCTATTCGTGGCTCTAAAGGAAGCCTGTGATCCAGGCCTGACCAATGGGACCTAATAATAGATCATCAGGAAAGAGACCTCTTTTGTCTGTTCTTAAAGCTGGGAGAGTGACTGCCGGGAGCTGCTCCGGGCCATCTGGCCACTACATGACCAGAACTTGCCTGAGAATGATGCCACCCTGGAGCAAATCAGGGCCAGGAGACAGCGCAGCACCACGTCCTGCTGAAACTGAGCCCTGGCCGTGCCTGAGGCAACCCCCTGAACTCAGTAGTTATGGGAGCCAGCAAATTCTTTTTTTGAGTAAATGTGCTCTGTTGCTTGTGGCTAAAAGAATCCCAGCAAAGTATCCATCACTTCTTTCGATCATTACAGAAACTTAGATGTTAAGCTGCCAGCTACCAGATGAAGGGGCAAATCTGTGGCTGGTGGGAATGTTTCCCAAGTCCAATAGATCTGTACATCATGGGAGAAAAAGGACCAGAACCTCAGAAGAAGAAAAAGTTCATGGAAAGGAATAGCCAGGACCCTGTACTTAAGTACGTTAATGAAGCAATGAAATAAAAAGAATGTAGCAAGAAAATGGGCAGAAATCCCAGAATAAATAAATCTTCCTGTGCATCAGAATGTGATGGTGAATATGCCTGGGTAGGAATGACCTATGTGGTGAGACAAAGACAATAAATGTGACTCATCCTACCCTCTGAGAAAATCATTTGCCATTTTAGCGAAAAAAGAAAGAGAAAATTTAGGAATAATGCACATACTCTAATGTATTTATTCATAGCTGCTCTATTCTTCAAAGGACAGAAGCCTAGCATCTAGTTTTATTTGTTGGGTCTCCTTAACTGTGAAACTTACTACCTTTTAGGTCTACAAAAGTGGAGAGGTGTCAAAGACCAACATCAAAGAAAGCCAAGAGCCCTGAGGTCCAGTTCTCACTTCTGTTCATTATTGCCATGTGGTCTTAGGAGAATCAGTCAGCCTCTTTGGCCTAGAAGATATTCCCAAATTTGTCCGCAATGTAATGACCTTAGCTTCTTTCCCAATAGACAACACATTGCCATCACCTTTACCAGACCAGTCTCCCCTTTCTGCACATTTCCAGGTTCCTCTTCACTGACTATTCCACCTGTACCTGTCTTGCCTCCCTTTAAGCACCTATTTCAAGCTCTACTCTGCAAAGTCCTCCTTACTGTCATCATTTACACTTATTTCTGAGTTTCCATAGCACAGAATCCCAAGCGGGATATTTAGAATGTCATCTAGTCTAATCTTCCCCCTTTCCACCCCACCTGTGGTTTATGTACTCATCAGTGCAAACTCAAATGCCAGTAGGAGGCCTGAAATCTATAAATGTATGAGGAGTGCAAGGTACTGGGGCAAAGGTGTATAACTGAAAGTTACCAAGATTTCTAAAATATTACACATATAGCCCTGACCAGATAGTTCAGCTGGTTAGTGCACTGTCATGATATGGCAAGGTTGCAGGTTCAAACCCCAGTCAGGGCACATACAAGAATCAACCAATGAATGTATAAATAAGTGAAACAACAAATCAATGTCTCTCTCACCCCCTTCCTCCCTCTCTAAAAATATCAATAAAAATTAAAATATTAAACCAAATGCTAATGCAACCGTATCAGAGGGATGGATCACCAATCTACCCCTCTACACCAATGTAGACCCTGACTTATATTATTCATTTGTGACATGATCATGAACCTTGACTGAAAATTAGTTACGTGAAGAATGCTATTTCCTGTTCTGTATTATTTCAGCTCTATTAGAAATCCTTTGTTAGGAATCAATTAATACCTGGAGTCTTTGCTACATTAGGAAGCACTCAACTCTCTCAAATTGCTCACAATGTCCCACAATTACTTCAAATGGATCATTAGTCTTATCCCCCAGTGGGGGGGGGGGGGTAAGTCTCCTGAGATCAGGACACAACCTGTTACGCAACATACAAGGTTGGTTTCTAGATTGAGTTTCTTCACTTGACTCATGCACTCTGTACCCCTGACCATGAAAATAACTTGTCTGGGAAGAATTTCTTTGGAGGCCTTTTTTAGAAAATGACAAATGAAGCAGTAAACCAATTAAATCCAAAATGCTCACGCACAGGATGTGGGAAAGGATCTCTCGTTTCAGCCAGAAAGCTGACTGTGGTGTGATTTTTCTGTTTTGGTGAGTCTGCAAAGTAAAAATTTCTCAAGCATTCATCACCCAGCAATTATCCAGAAATGTTGCAATTAAATTTTCTTTTTTCCCCAAGCTGTTAAGTGTCGGGGGGGGGGGGGAGGATCACATTAAATCCACTTAGACAAGGCAGCTTAAAAAAAAATAAACTTAAATGGACCAAAATTATGTCACTGATTCTCAGCTTCTGTTTGACTACTTGACTGGTTTTCCTCTTGCTGTGTGCACTGGGATTTTTCACCTATGCTGTCAGCCAATTGGGTCCCGCTGTCTCTGGACTGCAGTCAAAACAGCTGACCTGCCCTGAGAATGCAGAGCTCAGAAATCTCCGGCACCCCCAGTGTGGGACCAAAGAAGAGAGTGTGCTCACTTGCTCTCTGTTCCTAAGAACAAAATGAAGGAACTTTTAGGGCTTCCTAAACTCTTTGAAAGAGCAGCACCTGCATCCATGCCCAGAACAGAGATGAAACTTTGGTACTGATCTGCAAGGGAGTGTTGAATGAGTGTATTATTTCCTAACTTAGTTAGGTATTATATTTGGTAGTTCTGCAACAGTAAAGAAAACAGAGGTAGGAAATTAGAAACTGATCATCAAATGACATTTATTGTACTGTGGAATATAAATGACAGTTACGGTCATTTTTTCATTTTGCTCAAGTTGGGTACATGTGTGTTTGTTAATGAGTTTACTCAATAAAAAAGAAATTTTCCCCTGAACATTTTATCTCTTGTGCATGAGCTCAAGACATTTATCAAGAAATAAAACTTGACACTATGGGGGGAAAATACTGACATATTTAAACTATTAATAATAACAAGTCCTTATCACATTCAAAGACCTTTAAACATTTTTTCTAAAACTAACCCTCCTAAAAATCATTTCAAATAACAGATATGAGGTCTGTCCCAAAAGTGTTGAGCCACCATCAATATAATTCAAACCTTTCACGTGGCTGATACTTTCAGGACAGACCTCATATGATCCTCCATTTTACAGGTGAGAAAACAGGTATAGACAGATTAAGTATCTTACCCACAAGGATAAAATTATTAAATAGTAGAATTGGGATATAAACTCAGATAACCTAAGTCCACAGAAGGCAAACATAAACGTTCAACTTTTTTAAATCCCATCTTCACCACATCAACTGGTGCCCCCATAACTGCTTTCAAGGGGTTCCTGTGTTCCTAAAGTAGCAACTATTAAATTCACAAATCAACATCTCTTAAGATTATCTTCCACAGCACACAACTATCCTGTCGGATATCATTAGCAGAGCAATTCGGTCAATTACATTTTGGAAACATGGGCATAAGCAGGAACAGGCTGCTCTGTAGCTGCACCCCTCTGAGCCTTTAACACGCCAAAGTGCACTGCATTTAAGATAAAGCTGATCCACCAACACTGCCTACCAGACCCCACATGATCTGGCTCCTACAGACCTTCCCGAACCCCAGCCCCTGCACGCTCCTCCCACCTTGTTCCCCAAGCCAGTCAGTCTCTGCTGCTCCCCGTGCTCCCCTCTCCCTCTCACCTTTCAGGTATCAGCTGAAATGGCAGTTCCTTTCACAAGCCTTTCCCATCACCCCATCTGAACCCCATACGGCCCATCTCAGTTGCCCTGATTCTTTTACCTTTTTTATTTGCCACACACCCTGTGCATTTATTTACATACTTGATTAATAACCTTTTTCTAAATCAAAGGCCCATAACATGAGGACACAGGCCCCAGAGATGGACACGGTCACCATCTCATTTGATATTGGATCCCCACCACCTAGCATAATCCCTGATACATACAGATGCCCAAAAAATGTTTGTGAAATGAATGAATGAATACATTTCTAAGAAGTAAACCCAATTTATTCTAGTTCCTAAACCAATCTGACCATATGGCTACCCCCTTCCCCTGTTTAATACCTATTACATCTCACAGAGATTATATTCCATGGAACAGTTTGTGAAAAGCAAACCTAAACCAAATAAAGTCTCACTATTATTCAAAGTAAAGGAAAGTTTAAATTATCCTATCTCTGGCCTACCTTAAAATAGATATTCATTAAAATTAATATCATAGGATATTTCTGATGAAAATTTTATATGCATCTAATTAGTATACTAATGTTCCATTCAATTAATTTAAATATGTCCAGCACATTTTATGATTTAAAGAATACAGGATTTTCCATCCTCAAAAATACACCTAGATCAAATGATAACTCTAGAAGTGGTGTTTTAAATGCAAACAGGCTTATTGAAATTCCTCAGTTCCCTTGTGTGTGAGCCCAGGTCCTCCAAGAAACATACTAGAATGGATGCTGTGGGTTAAACTGTGGCCCTCCCTAATATATTACAGTCCTGTCCCCCGGTATCTGTGAAAATGATCTTCTTTGCAAGTATTATCTTTGCAGGTAACCAAGTTAACATGACATTTTCTGATTGGGCCCTAATCTGACTGCATCCTTATGAAAAAGGGGAAATTTAGACACAAATTCTAGAATGTGCAGAGGAAAGAAGATACAAAGACACGAAGAAAAGAGCTACAATTCAAGGAACATCCGAGGCTACCAGAAGTTAGGACATCTCTAAAGCATTGCTAAGTCAACGTACACAAATACAAATCCAGGATCATCTCCCCATATCTGGTCCTCTTGCCCTGTCAACACCTCCATCATCCATAGAGATACAGAAGCTAGAATCACTGGTGTTGAACTGCCAGTGGCCACCATGCCTACCCTGTGAGTGGAGACATCGGGGAGCTAAAGATACAGAACACCTGCTCCACATATGACTGGATGTTCTGGGCCAAGGCATCTACTTTTCCTCTTCAACTATTACTACAATCAACATAACCCAAGCTAATCAATTTATTATCATCATCATCATTAATAGGCTTGTCATTATTGCATATTTAAAAAAGGAGCAAGGCCATCTCTCCAGAAGGTGTCCATGTGAAATCCTTGGCAGAGCATTGGTAGTCTTGATGACCAGTCAGAACTTCATCCAGATAAATGCATTTAGGAGCAAGAACATCAGAGGTGGGCTTTCTCACTCAGGTTTCACTGTTCTCAGCCTTAAGCTATGCTCATTTTTCACATTCACCAAAGCCGCTTCACTAAACTTTAGTACTCCATTCATCCATCTTTCTGGGTCTCACTGGGAGTGATTTAGAAAGATTACACATCTCTGTGCCTTTCCCACTGTCCTCAGAATAAAAGAAACTCACGCCTGAGATCCCCGGGCAGCATGAACTTGGAAGACCATGACCTTAAGTCCAATTTTTATTGTGGGATAAACATGATATGGGGAACTCATGATCTAGGCTAAGCCCATTAGCCCATTCAATTATCCTGGTCACAGTGATTGTCTCAGCAATGAGCATGGGACCTCAACTTGACTAGTCAGTTTAAAAATCATGGCAAGAGACTTCTGGTCAAGATGGCAGCATAGGGTTGCCACCTCATATATCAAATCAAATTTACAACTAAAATACACAACAACCATTACTTGAATGGAAGGTTGACAACTATTAAATTAAGGAAATCACATCCAACCAGACTGGAAGAAGGAATAGAGACATGGAATGGGCTGGTCCCATACCCATGTATGGTGAATAAAAACTAAGAAGAGCTATCTCAGGGGTGAGGAGCCCCAGCTCCATACCAGGCCCCCCAGGCCTGGGTTCCAGCGGCAGTAAATTAAGTCCCCACAACTTTCTGGCTACAAAAACTGGTGGGAATTGAGTCAGTAAAAGAAATGTCTGGAGTCCCATGC
Source organism: Noctilio leporinus (assembly GCA_004026585.1). NCBI lineage: Eukaryota > Metazoa > Chordata > Mammalia > Chiroptera > Noctilionidae > Noctilio > Noctilio leporinus. Next base: position 561,752 of record PVIW01000257.1, read on the forward strand.
AGTTCCTTTTAACAAACCCACAAACAGACTTTATCAGACCAACTCCCTCTGAGCTCCAGCACTGCGGTAGCAGCTTAGAATGTACACCAGTGACACACAGGGAGGAACTAAAGTGGCTGACGTCAAGGCAAGAGCTAGAGGACAGCTTTCTCCCAAACAAAGAGGTAGGCAAAGGCCAGTGTCCCTTTTCTGAACCCTCCCCATGACAGAGCCACAGAGCCAGCAGGCTGGTGCCATATCTGAGACTCCACCAAACCTGGCCAACACTGTTTCCCCATGTAGAGATTCCCAAAAACACTGCCCCACCCAACCTGCAGGCCCACCCAAGCTGCTTTTCCATACAAATGGCTGGCCTTGCCTCCTGCTTCACAGCTTCCTAAATCCTCTCAAATAAGAAAGAGCCAGTGTCAGTGAGTCCCCAGCCCCCATACCTCTTGCTAAGGGTCCTCAGGCCTGGCACCAGCAGCAACCAGCCTAGATTCACAGCTTGGCTTTGCCTGGGAATCTCCAAGCCCAGCACAAGTAGCAGCATCTCAGATTGTCTTATAGCTCAGGCTGGGTGGTCCCAAGTATTCATAAATGGGGGCTGAACTTGGCCTACACCATTCTGGAAACACTAAGCTGTCTAACACAGACAGCTACAGATCATGTCAGAGCACCACCACCTTGCCCCTGTAGAGCTGATCCTCCATGGAGGGCGGAAGACAGTGGTCAGTGGTCACAGCCAGTCCTTGCAGCTGACTGGCCTGGATAAATCCCTCCATTGACCTACCAACAACAACCAAGGCTCAACTACAAGAGGAGGGTGTACTCAGCCCACAATAAAGGCTCACCTCAAGTACCCAGCTTGAGTGATAGGGGAGGCTGTGACAAGGGACCCTACAAAACACCTACTATGTTAGGACACACTTACCAAGGCAGGGAATCAAAGCAGCTCTAACTAATATATAGAAACAAACACAGGGAAGTAGCCAAAATGAAAAGATAAAGAAACATGGTCCAAATGAAAGAACAGGTCAAAACTGCAGGAAAAAACAACTAAATGAAATGGAGATGAGCAATCTATCAGATGCAAAATTCAAAACACTGGTTATAAGGACACTCAGAAACTCAGTAAGGACTTCAACAGCATAGAAAAATTCAGTAAAAATTGAAAGACACATTAATTAAAAACAATTTATGGGGAAACTACAGCTGAGTGGATGAAGCCAGGAATCAAATCAATGATTTGGAACATAGAAAGCAAAAAAACAACCAATCAGAACAACAAGCAGAAGGCCCTGGCTGGTGTGACTTGGTGAACTGGTGCCAACCTGTGAACCCAAAGGTTCTTGGTTCGATTCCCAGCCACGGCACATAACCAGGTTGTAAGCCAGTTCTCCAGCCATGTCCGTAGCTGGAGGTAGGTGAAAGGCAACCATACATTGATGCTTCTCTTCCTTTCTTCCTCCCTCCACGCCCTGCTCTTTGAGAATAATGCATAAATTCTTTAAACACACACACACATAGTAAGAAAGAAAGAAAGGGAAAAAAAAAAAAAAAAAAAAAGAACAAACAGAAAAAGAATCCCCCAAAATGAAGACAATATAAGCAATTCCTGAAACAACTTCAAGAGGTCTGACATTCGCATCATAGAGGTGCCAAGAGAAGAGGAAGAGCAAGAAATTAGAAACCTATTTTAAAAAGTAGTGAAACTTCCCTAATTTGATGAAAGAAACAGACATGCAAGTCCAAGAAGCACAGAGAGGCCCAAACAAGATGGATGCAAAAGGCCCACTCTGAGACACATCATACTTAACATACTAAAAGTTAAAGATAAAAAGGCAATCTTAGAGGCAGCAAGACAAAAGCAGTTAGTTACCTACAGTAGAGTTCCCATAAGTCTACCTGCTGATTTCTCAAAAGCAACTTTGCAGGCTAGAAGGGATTGGCAAGAAGTATTCAAAGCCATGAAAAGCAGAGACCTACATCCAAGGTTGTTCTATTTGACAAAGCTGTCAATCAGAATCAATGGGCAGATAAAGAGCTTCCCTTACAAGAAAAAACTAAAGGTGCTCATCACCACTAATCATAATATGAAATCTTACAGGGACTTAAGAAAAAGAGCAAAACTATGAACAATAAAATGGCAAAAAAAAGTACGTATCTATCAGCAATTGAATTTAAAAAACAAACTAAACAAACAAGAAGAACAAAGATAGAATCATGAATACAGAGAGCATTTTGAAGGTTGCCAGATGGGAGGGGTGGGTGGGGAGATGGGTGAAGAGGTGAGGGGATTTAGAAATACAAATAGCCATGGGGAGATAAAGTACAGTATAGGAAATGGAGTAGACAGAGGACCTAGACATGGCTCATGGACACAAACCATGGTGGAGAAATTGACTGAGATAGTCAGGGTGCTTGATAGAGAGGGGCAAAGAAGGAAAATTGGGACAACTGTAATAGCATAATTGATAAAATATAATTTTTTTAAGTGGGAAAAAAGAATTATGGAGTATTTGCTGGGAATGCCGAGGCAGATTCTCACATTCTTCCTAGGGGTAAAAGAGTAAACAAGGAACTCTAAGAGCTGATGACAACCATCCTGGGACCCCAAGGTCGATCAGCCTCAGAATGAAGTTGAACCTAGGGGAGGAAGAGCAGGAAAAGAGACCTGGGCCTCTGCCACATTACTCACCTGCTAGATCAAACTTCCCTTGGAGCCAGACATTCCTAGACTCTTTGGTTACTTAAATCAGTAAGTTTCCTTTATAGCTTAAGCTGAGTCACGGGATTTTCTATAACTTGCAATTGAAGCATTCTAAGAGATTTATTTTTATATATTTTTTCTGAAAGAATCAAAATTTCCATCAGATTCTCAACATATCCGTGATCCTACAGAAATATTTTCATAGCTTGGACTCAAGAATTTCTAAGGATTTTTATGATGTTAGAATTCTGTGTTCTTCCAGTTAAATTTGTTTTAAATTCCAAGCTTAGCTGATAATACATAAAGCTAGGTAATATAAAAATATGTTTTCAAATAAAATTGGACTTTTCTATTATACCAAGAAACATACTTATTAGAAAAAATGTTTGAAAATATAAAAAAGTATAAAATAACAGAGAGACGGCCACATTTGGGAGCATTTTTCTATACATTTTAATACATCATTTTATGGAAGCTTTAAAATGGTTAAGCTCATAATATATACACCTAATTTTTCATCCAGCTTTTTTTGCCATTTGACATTATAGCAAAACATTTCTCCAGATTATTAGAAACCTTTTGTAAACATCCTTCTAAATAGCCAAGTAACTTCCTACTGAACACTGGTATTTTTAATATTGGGAGGGAAATGAATGTGTTGTTCTTGCAATTATATTTCCCTTCTTTGAAGAGAATTCTGATAGGAACATAAAGGTGGATGTGTTCATTGCTATGGCGTATCAGCCACGGGGAGCCTGAGGAAGGGCGTGTCTGGTGTGCCACTCCGTCTGGTGTCCAGAGTGGCACACCAGACACGCCCTTCCTCTCGCCTGAGTGTCATCTCTTCCTGCCTCTTGCAACAGAATATCTTCCTCTGGTCCTGATGCCACAAGGAAGCTGATGACCACCGGTGGTCTTCAAATTTCATGTTCAGTCACCTGGAGAGATGGACTCCAGAGAAATCTAACTTCGACTAGTTTGAGCCAAGTGCCCACCTTAATCTGCCAGGGTGGAAGGCACAGGGCTACACTGGTACAGGCTCTTAGAAATCACCAATATGGATGGGGGGGAGGGAGTCTCACCTGTATTGAGCAGAGGAATGAGCAGTATCCAAGGGGGAAAAATACAGGGCTCATTTTCTCATGCTCTCACAGAACAGTCCCAGATTACCCAATGTAATAGGTTATAAATATAACGTACACTCCCCATGCTCAATTTTGCCACTATTCTTTGAGCTAACAACCTCTTTAAAACCCAAAAATTCTGAGTTTTCCTGCTGGGCCCCATGCAATGCTTGGATTAGAAGCTTTATTTTTCATTTCCTTGGCTTTTCTTCCTCATTTTCTGCCCAATTTCTTCAAGATCATACTTAGCTGAGGCCAGCTTGTACTAATGTGCAAGACTACAATGGGTTTTCCCATTGTTCATAATAAAACCTTTTCCTCCAGGGTCTACTTTGACAAAACTAAACGTTAGCTTTCTGGGTTTTGGATTCATTAGGCTTTGATGTCTCCTACTTGCCCCTGGCTACCTCTTGGGTGGGAGAGGTGCTGTGGGCAGTTGAGGGAGGATGGGTAAGAGAACATAAACATGTTTTAAGGAACTCCTCTGGGCTCCACTGTGTGCCTTGTAAACATTCACTAAGAACTCCCTGAAGTTTACACTTCTGAAGGGCACAGTTAATAAATGTGTGCCTCTAAGGAGGCGTGAAAGTGCCCATGCAGCCTGTTGCTTGCTGATCTAATCAGTAGCTACAAACATCTCAGATTTGTTAACTGTTCACAGTCTGAATGGCATTGATCGAAGTCCTCTCTCGCACAGCAATGAATCAGGAACTAAACTAGGTGCCATAAACTGACCCAAACAAACCACATATGCCAGATTACTTTCCAAGGTAATGGGTGAGCAAAGGGCTACAACGAGGTGCAAAGTATACCCTGTTTGAATTTGCACAAAAGAGGTGCTAATTCTCATTGTGAGATCAGAAAGGCTCATGGAGAAAGCAAATTTTATTGTTAAGTCCTTAAGAGTGGATATGCTCTGGCAAAGGAGAAAGGAGGTGGAGGTGATGTTCAAATAAGAGAATAACACAAAGTAAAAAAAGATGGTAAGAAATAAATGGGCTGTTCAGAGACCCTTGTGTATGTCCCAGTAAGATTCTAGCAGAGGGTGCAAATGGTACGTTTAGGAAAAGGAAAGCTGGAAAGACAGATAAGAGCCAGGCACTGGCAGACTTCCAATATTGTGCTAAAGCATTTGGGCTTTATCTTGTAGGTCTGGGGAGAGCCAGAGAAGGATTTCCAGTTAGGGAAGAAATGGTCTTATTCTCACTGAAAGGAAATAACTCAGAAGGGAGTGGAGATGGGGGATGATAGGACAATTGAGAGGTTGTGCTGTTTAGTGGGAATGCCTCAGACCAGGATTTTGGCAATAACAAAACAAAGACTAGGAGAAAATTACCACCGAACCTTTGTACCTACAGCATGGACTTGATCTAATTTCCATTTCCTTAAGTCCAAACAAAGGAGGGATTCATGCGGGCTGTATTTGTCAAAGAAAGAGGCAGCATTCTGCTAAGTATTTCTACTCGTCTCTCATTCAGTTTAACATGAAGGATATACAAAACCTGAACAATGAGAAAGAAAGGGAGGAAAGGCATCCTAGATGTTAAAGACCTGATAAACAATACCTCTGGAAAAGCTCAGCAGGCCAGGCTGATGATCTTTAGCCAGACGGATATGGTGGAATTAAACGATGAGACTCCTGAATATCACTAGGCAAATTTGGGTGTGGACTGAACGCAGTGGTTTGTTGAGCAAGAAAGTATGTGGTTGAAGAGGTGTCATGAGTCAAATGGCCTTGGACAGTCTGTGATTTATGGTATAAGAAACAATGTAATTTGGCCCTGGCTGGTGGCACAGTGGATATGGCACCAGCCTATAAGCCCAAAGGTTGCTAGTTCGATTCCCAGCCAGGGCACATAACCAGATTGCAAGCCAGGTCTCCAGACAAGTCCGTAGCTGGAGGCAGGTGAAAGACAACCAACCATACATTGATGTCTCTCTCTCTCTCACTCTGCCTCTCTCTCTTCCCCTCTCTCTAAAAATAATCTTTTTTTAAATGCCAGAAAAAATTAATTTTATTAACCAATGTTATCCCAATAAATTTAATAAAAAATTTTTAAAGGGAAATTAAGAAAAATAATGTCATCTCCACTAAAGTTATCCCTTTCATCCACCAACCAAGATCTTCCTTACTGTATTGTAAGTTGGAAGAAAGAACATGTGTCACCAAAATGAATGAATGATACTTGGGACTTTGGGCCACACACAAGCAAACCCTGGGAGAAAGTACCCAGTGATTTCTACTCCCTCTTCATTTGCAAGTGTACATCTTGGGAAGACAGCGCTGGCAGAGAGGAAAAGTGCAGGCTGTTTCTGTGGCGAGGCTGGTCATCTTTGCTTGGGTGGCTCTCCATGCATGAAATGAGGATTAATTGTCTGCTCTGTCTTTGTAAAAGCATTCACGAGAAGACCTAATGATGAAAGGTGTGTGCACATGCTCTGAAAGAAGAGTGGGCTCAGTTAACTGCACACAGTCCAGATGATGATAGATTCAAAATGTCCATCTGAGCATATGTATAGTAGCTACAAAGAAAATGAGACACAAAAAACAAAACCACTTTTTTTTTTTTTTTTGCACATGTAACATGTGCCAAGTACTATGGAGGAAATTTTATCTGTATAATCTCATTTAACCCTCTCAAGAATTCTACAAAATTTTTATTCCTCTTTTTGAAGAGAGAATATTGAGACTCAGAGAAGTTAAAGGCAAGGGCCAAGATTACATGTAGCTAGTAAGAGTGGAATTTGAACCCAGGCCGCCTGGTGTTACAGCCCAAATATGTAACCTCTATTTCCCACGGCCTCCAGGGGGCCCCAAGACCAGCAGGATACTTCAGATCTGAGCCCAGGCTTGGATTGTGCAGGACAGTCTCCCTGGGTAAGTTGATAGATGTTTCTTATATAGTCACACTTACAGCCCAACTCCCACTGAAAGCATGTGGTCAGCCTGGTGCCAGACTGCAGAGCCAAGGAAGAAAGGAAAGATAGAATGTGGCCATCAAAAACAAGACAAATGAGGCATGGAATAGGTATGTTACAAGCACAGTGACATACACATAGCAAAAAGAGAAAACAATGATTTCTGGTATGAATAAATGGATGAATGATTAGGTGGATAAGTCTACTTATTTACTGTATGAGGGCCTCCCACTGTGCTGACAAACTATCTTCTGCTAACTTGTATTATTTTTAGGTTCTTCTCCTTTTTCCAGTATTACTATTGAAAAGTTGGAAAATGATTTTAGAGGAACAGGCTTCTATAATTACTACCAAAAAGCATGTTAGAGATTCAGAATGACAGTGTCTTGAAGCCAGGTCTGGATGTCTTGTTTCTAGGCATGGCTGGTCTCAAGCTCCCCAGTTGACTAGTCTGGTAACTATCCAACCTTTGAAGGTTGTCATGGAAAACATCAGTCTCAGCCTCCCAGAATGAAGTATCAAGGGGAAATGTTAGCAGCCAGGCATTCACATGGCTCTGTCACCAAACAATACCATTAATAAGTACATTTGTGGTGCTACTATCTATTTAGTACATTGTACACCCAGAATAAAACTTCTCTCACTAATATTTCTTTTATTTGTGGGCACTATAGTTCCAGCCTTGCCACAGGGTGACCACGTGATCTTAGGGAGGTCAGCACCTCTCCTAGATCCAGTTTTCTGACCTGTGAAATGGGAATAAGGAACTGCTTATCCCTAGGGTTATTACAAAGATAAAGAAGTGATACATATTGAGTACTTAGCTTGGTATCAGGAATGTAGCTGTATTCCACATACATTAGCTGCTTTGGAATGAGTATTGTTATCACTAGGAACCCATGTATAACGGAGAACCACCATGGTCCATTCTCCAGCAGCTGTGGGGAAGAAGCAACTCACCCTGTTTTATGATCATTAGCTGTTTCTCTCTAAAAGTTAAAAAAAAAAAAAAAAAAAAAAAAAAAAAACAGTATCTTTTTCTTTTATCACTGCTTTATCTGAAATGCAGTTTGTATCAGATACCTCATACCTGATAAACAAGAGAAATAAAAGAGAACCAGGTGACCTGCACCCCCTCCACACACCTACAGTTGCAGGTAGGGTGCTCCCTGTCTCAGTATGCAAATAGTCCTTCCAAGGTACCAAGGTACAATGACCATCAGATAAATGGCCAAAGACACAGAGGCCCTGATGGTAACAGCAAAAGGACTGTGGAACAACTTTGCTCTTTCCCTTTAGCGTCCCATGGCTCCCAGCAGAATATACTACTGATTCTGCTACTGCTGTAACACGTTACAGTTAGCATAACACCCCTGACTTAGGCTTTCTATATTTCCCGATGCCTTTTCCTTTTGGCTCAAAGTTATAATCCTTGGTAGAAGAATGATGTGTCTTATTGCATAGCCAGTTCTTCTTGGATCTCCAAGTTTCTTAGAACTTAAGGCCAAGTAACTGACCCGGCAGTTACAGGCTGGCGATAAGGTCCAGAATGACAGGGCTGAGGTGGTGATGGAGCTGTGCTTCCAGGCAAGGATTTATGAGATTTATGAGATCTCAATGCAGAGAAGAAAGGGAGGGCGTAGGAACAGAAGTTCTTAGCAGTCGATCATATTAATTCTGGAAAGGTTTTGGGAGTTTTGTTATTCCAAGTTGGTACAACAGTGGCCTGCAAATCAGAGTAAGCCCAAAGATTTGTATCTTGACAAATACAGTCTTCGAAGTGAATTTGAGGGAGATACTAATATTTAAAAATTGGGAAAAAATCTATATTTCCTGGCAGCTCACAAAGAATCTGCTGCCCCTGGCAGGCGGGCCAGGGCTACAGCCTCTGGAGTGTCGTCACCCCTCCGCATAGGCCTGAGGAAGAGCAGCACTTCCCACAGAGGCTGTGCGGCAGCGTTCACTGCAGACATTCCTTGAAGAAGAAAAACAGGGAGTAGACCGGAGAGCTTGTTTCTTTTAAGAAAAAAAAAAGAACAAATTTATGTTCAGATGGGAGGGCAATTTCTATGTGTTAAACATCCAAAAGAAAGCTTATCTCTGTGGAAAGAAGACAATTTCAGACAGACACCATCTTGAAGCAAATGTGGCCAGCTTTTGGTCAGGACTCCCCTCTCTGGTCCCTGTTCACATCTGAGTTTGTGGCCTGGGCCTAATACAACCCCACCATTGCATAGTGCAAGAGACAGAGGCACAGAGAAGGCCCAGATTCAAGCACACAGGGTATCCTGCCCACTCTGGAACCAGGGTACAGGAGCAGGGGCCCAAGTGCACAGTTTAGGCTGAAAAGGCAAACAGTGGAATGAAGCAGGTGGGAGAGGGCTGAGGAGCAGGGCTGGATGTAGATTCTGAAGGAGCTATAGGGGAGCAACACTGCAAACACCCTGGGAGGCCACCAGCTCCACACAGGCTCTGATCGGCTTCGTGCAGGTCCCGCTCTGAGCTCGGTGTCACACATGCACAAACCAGAATGCAGAGGAGTGAATTCTCCTCACGTTAACCTTCGGCTCAACGGGACAAGAGCTGATGAGAAAACGTGTCCCCTCTTTATTCCTTTCAAGGGTACACTTCTAACACAACTTCCTATGGCTCCCCGAAATGCCCCACTATCAGCAACAGTCTCCCGTAATGGTGGCCAATTCAATGACATAGCCCTTTGGTTTCTCTTCCTCCTTTCCCAGGGCCTTAGTCTGTTTGGGCTGCTATGACAAAAATGCCATGGGTTGGATGTCTTAAACAACACATTTATTTTTCAGAGTTCTGGAGGCTGACAAGTCTGAGAGCAGGACACCAGAAGATCTGTGATCTAGGAAGGAGCTGGCTTGCAGACAGCTCCCTTCTCACTGTGCCCTCACATATGGACGAGGGAAAGGGAGGGACAGGGAGGTAGAGAAGGAGAGAGGAACGACGGAGGAAGAGGGAGGGAACGAACACTAAATACCTTCACCTTGGGATTAGGCTTCGCAAACAGGCACGTGGGGGGCACACAAACATTCTGTCCATAGTACCCAGTCACCCTAATCACCGCTCCTGATGCTGGAGACACAACCCCAAATAAACTCTCACAGAAGCCTTGGTATCAGGCTTTGCTTTACAGGAACTTGGGCTAAAGCCAAGTTCAGTGGTAGGAAAAGGTAGATATCATTTCCGATAGGAAGGCAGGTGGTATGCAGGGGACAGGACCAGTGTCACTCTTTTGGCAAAGGAATACCTGAAAATAATTGGTTTTCTCAGTGCTATATAATACAAACCCTCCTGAGTTTTAAAGAGTACTAGAAATGCCTTAAGAATACTCTGTTCAGTGACTCATTACAAACAGTAGTTGAAACAGAGCTGTAAGCTTAAAGCAGTGCAGGGGTTAGAATTCACTTTTTTCTTTGCTTTAATATTCAAGTCAAAATAGTCAAGAAATTTTGAGTTGACTAAAACAACCAAAATGCTTATAACTCTTTCAAAATGTGTCCAAAATTTCAAATTAAGACACTTCTTTGAGTTTTCATCCTATTGCCTTATTTCACCTTCCTTGATAAATTTCTATGATTTTACTATTCTTGGAGAGCAGGGAGGGAGGGAGAAACATAAGAAATATCAATCACTTGCCCCTCACACGTCCCAAACCAGGGACCTGGCCCACAACCCAGACATGTGCCCTGACTGGGAATCAAACCGGCAGCCTTTCAGTTTGCAGGACGATGCCCAACACACTCAGCCACACCAGGCAGGGCCCCTTTCTTGACATGTATAATGAATGAAATCTAGAGTTTCCTGTCAAGGTAAGATTTAGGACAATTTCTAACGGTGATTAGTCAGGAAAATGTGTGTATACTAATTGACATTACATAGTTCTCCTCTATCAGTCATTTCCAGGATGAACTTACCCAAGCTCTTTCCCCTCCATGTACATCAGTTCCCACACCTGCAGAATGAGGGGCCCTAGCCATAGTGTTAGGAGGAAAGGAGTGCATTTCCTCCATGTAGTCCAACCCTGGAGTGTGGGTCCTCATTCAACACCCCAGAAAACTCACCATCCCACTTCATGACTATCCAGTGATCCCCATTTCCATCTTCCGCTTCCCAAAACAGACTATCCCATGTTTAGAGAAAGCTGACCTACTTTGTGCTGGCCAAAGTGCCCATTTAAAATGTTCACAAATGCAGAAAAGACAGCTGTTCGCTTCTGTGCTTGCTTGCGACCTTGCTGATGTGTCTAGATTACAGCGGGCTCGCTCCCAATATAATTCAATATGACAAGGGGGGTTCGCAAGCCCCTGGGTCCTGAACTCACCTACATGGCCAATGATTTTTCTTGCTTTTATTTTCATTTGGGTGAGCTCTGAAATACTCTCCCCCAAATCGCTCATATTTTGTAGCTTTAATTAATTCCCCAGTCTGGAAGTCTTAAGAAATTTGCCCCTCAAAGCAATATGACTCCTCAGAGTACTGAAAGAAACATCCTAAGAACCCACATCTGGGCCCGCAGGAGCCAGACCTGATTTTGTTCTCAGCCTTCGATCTACCACTTCATGCCCAGCGTCAGGACAGCTGGAACTGAGCATCCGTCCCAAAGACTTGGCCCCAGAATAATGCTTGAAAAACTCTTCTCAGAAGCAAGTGGTAGAGAGCTCTGAACTGGCTCTCTCCTTGATTCTAGCCTGGGGAGATGTGGAGTCAAGCACCGGCTAACACCCGCAATTTCTGGGTCCTCTCAGCCAGGGTGCCATCTGACTAAGCATCTGCAGGGGTCAGCACCTGGCTGACATCCGGATCTTTGCTTCTGGCTGGGCTTCATGGGCCAAATGTGGCCATTCAGCTCACATCTGCCCTCCAGGCTGGCCACACACTGGGTACTAGCATTTTGGCAGACTGTAAAAGCACCCCCATTACAGCTGTCTCTGCATGGTCCTGCACATCCAACCGTCTTAATTAGCTGAACTGCCTTTAGCTCATTATTCAGAATCTTGCCCCCCCCTCCAGCAGTGCAGTTTTTCTCATAGAGGTTTTGCACGTGGTTCATTATGCCTGGGTACTCAATATCATACTTGCTCCTACAACGGTGTCTTTAATTTATAATTTTGTTTGTTTCTGGTTTTTTGAAGCTATACCTGGATTTCTAGAGTAAAACTATTGTAAGAGCCTAGCGATTTAATAAATAGCAACAACCCATAGATGCTGAAGGCAGCTGTTACCTTCTACCATTTAGACTAGTAACAGCCAGGACCTTGAACTCCAGTGATTCAAGAGGCATGAGGCAGCTAGTGGGAGAGCTAGTGCCGCCACTGTGGCAGGAATTTAACAGCAACGTCTATAAAATAACAGGTTTTTTTTTTTTTTTCACGGTGCATGTCAGCAGGGCATCTGATTGATATACTATGTTGTTTTCAATCATGGTTTTATGAGACCTATATTAAATGTTGAAAACTGAGCTATATATTTAGAGCAGTAATTAGTCTGAAGCACCCTCTGTGCTTTACCTCTGTTCAAGTTTTAAAGTAAACCAAGGATGATGAATTTTTAATGTACTGTACCTCATTGTCATCTGATAATAAGATTTGTTATAGGGTTATAAAATGTTATGTTAGGTTCTTACAGCACATTATTAATACTGTAAAATATAGTCGGGTTCCCAGGCACAGCTACCTGACCAAAAAAAAAAAAGAAAAGAAAAAGACAATAGACAGGTAAGCAATACCAACCACTTCCTTCAAGGTCTTAAAAGACAATCAATCAGCCAAGAAGTGAAAAGATGTTATTTCAAAGTCAGATGCAGTGACCAAGCATTAAAGAGAAGAGGTAAAAAAAAAGGAAGACAGTGAGGGAAGTAAAAGAAAACAAGGAGAAAAGGCAAGAAGATAGTAGGAAAACCAATGAGAGGGGTGAAGGGGTTGTTAGTTATGAGCAGAATCCAAGCATCAGATGTACGTTTCAATGGAATGAACACTGAAGGCCTTTTCCACATTTTGAGTCTTGAATTACATGTCTCTCTTAAGGAGGTCAAAAAATGTGACCTTCAAAATGTGCCACTTTGGTTATTCTGGGCCGAAGGCAGACACAGGAAGTGCTCTCAGTCCTCCCCTCCCAACGAGGCACAACTTTCCCAGGTAAAGGTGCCCCCTTCCACCACGCCAGGAAGAAGGGACAGTCCTTGTCACCAAAGGCAGGGATGGCACTGAGAAGACTCTCCATAAACACACCTAACTCATTCTTACCTGTCCATTAGTCTCAGCACGTAGTTCCTGGTCAGCAGCCCCACGCATCGCTCCTAAGACAAAGTCCCATTCTCCTTTGTCTAAACACCCCTCCACAATGCACTGCCCTTTGCTTCCATGGTAAGGAAGGCTCTAGGCCAGTCACTTCTTCCGGGCTTTACATCTTTTCTGTGAAGCCTCCATGCACATGAAATTTCAAATATGAATGTCAATGAAAGTGCATATTAGTTTTCTCCTGCTAATCTTTCTGTTATCAATTTAATTGACAGGCTCCTGTCACAAACCTAAGAGGGTAGAGGGAAAAACCTTTCCCATAGCTCACAGTAAATAAATAAATAAATAAAATTTAAAAATGCACCTCCATAACCATAGGAACTCATGAGGCCACTGACTGCATCTCATGATCCATGAAATAATGCCATGGCCCTGCAGACAGATGGCTGCAGTCCAGAGAGTCCACTCCGAAGGTGAAGTACCATGTAGCCCTAGTAACAGTAAACAAAGAGGAGTGTTTAGACACTGATGTTTACTTCTATAGTCCATTCTTGGCCATCACAGAAGCAGGACAAAGTATTAGAATAGATATAAAATTTGCATCTAGAGCTATCAAATTGTAATCCAGAAGAAATATCAACTTATTCTCTCAAAGGGCAGTACAGCTCAAGTGAAGGAGATCAATGAAACAAAAGTAACTAGAACCAACCATTGATAAGATTCTAGAAGAAACAGATGATAATTTGAAAAAAAAAACAAAAGAGAATTTAGGAATATCTGCACATACTCTACCCACTCTTTTCAAGACCCATCTCCTGCAAAAATTTGCCAGAGATTAAAAATTTATTCTGCAACAAAACCATTTTGTAGATTTAGTAGTAGAATTTAGTGAGAGAATGTTCAAGTTCAGGGTTGATACCTGATTTAGTGGCAAGGGAAATAAAAGCTTAGAGTATAAAGAAATACATAAAAAGATAAAAGTTATGATGGGATAAAAAGGTGATAATAAATTGGAAGCTGCATATGAAAGATTTAACAGACAAATAAAAGGAACTCCAGAAAAAGAACAAAGTTAGTCAAAAATGAAACACAAGGCAGAAGATCCATAGAGTCAATGCATTTCCAATCAAAATTCTTACAGGGTTTTTGTACAAACTGAAAAGTTTAATTCCAAAGTTTATAAAGAAATTCTAACACTTTAGAATAATCAGTAAAAATTTTGATAAGAACCAAGTTGGAAGACTTATGCTATCTTATTTCAAAACTTGTGTGGAAGTGAGTAACACCCAAATAAGAACAAGCAGAGCCCATTTATTCAGAGCTTGCTAAAGCAAGAGAACTAGCCATCCCCTTGTGCTTGGCAGTCTCAGGGGCAAACAAGGGGTCCTGCAATGCTTTATAGTGGAAAAAGGGAAGGCTTTAGGTATGCCCTGACTGGGGACTGGTGGTGTGGGGAATCTGGAAGTGGGCACTACTTTGTAAAAGTGTCTAAGAGAAGTAAATGGGGGAAATGACAAGCTTCAATAATTGATTCTGTAACAATTCTCTAGTCATAGAGGAAAAAAGAAAATCAACCATGGCATGAACCACAGAAAAAATTAACTTGAAATTAACTGTAAAACTAAAGGCAAAAGCTATAAGACTTCTAAAGATCAACTGTGAAGAATACACATCTCTTTCAGCTACATAAAGGTTTCATAGAAAAAAAAAAAACATAAAATGCACAATCCATTTAAAAATTAATATATTGGGCTTTATTAAAATCAGAAACTTTTCTCTTTGACATTTCACCATTAAGAAAACAAAAAGCCAACAGACTAGAAGAATATATTCTCTACACATATATCAGGGAAAGGGCTTGTAACAGGAATACAGAAAGAATTCTCACATTTTGATAATATGACAAACAACCCAATAATAAATGGGCAAAAGATTTGTTCAAATCTTCCATAAGAATATATATTATAGCTGGAGGCAGGTGAAAGGCAACCATACACTCCTGTTGCTCTCCTTCTCTTCCACTCTCTCTAAAAATAAACAAATTCTTAAAAAAATAAAATAAAATAAAAAAGAATGTCTATTAATGGCCCAAAAGCACACAAGAAGCTTACCCCCATTGATCATGAAGGAAATGTAAGCTAAAATGACAAGGAGATGGTATTATATAACCATGAGAATAACTAAGATTAAAAAGCCTAACAATACCAAGTGCTGGTGAGGATGTGAAACAGATGCAGCTCTCTTACCACAGATGGCAGGAACATGAAGTGGTACAACATCTTTGGGTATCAGCTTGGCAGCCTCTTAAAAAGTTAAATATACATCTTTTATACAACCTAGACACTCTATTTCCAGATATTTACCTAAGAGAAGTAAAAAATATGTTCACACAAAACATCATACAAAAATGTTCACAGGCAATTTATCTGTAGCTGCTAACAACTGGAGCAACTAAAATGTCTTTCAACAGATGAAGAAGATAAACTGTGCTACTTCTATATGATGGGAGACAATCTTCAACAATAAAAAGTTACAAACAATGAGCATTAAGTTAAATATGAATGCATCTCTAGTTCATTATTCTGCATGAAAGAACTAGATTTTTAAAAATATTTCAGACTACCATTTCATTTATATAAAATTCCAGTTATATACAATTTTAGTGATGGAGAGCAGAGCAGCAGTTATCTGTCAATGTGAGTGGAGAAAAGAATAGATTACAAAGAAAGAACACTTGGGGGAGTGATGGAAATGGTCGGTATGCTGACTTGGGGGTAGTTGTGATGTATATACCAACACTCATCAAATCATACATTATAAACATGGCCAATTTAATGTATATAACTTCTGCCTAAAAAGTTTTTAAAATGGTGTAAGAGGTAAAAAGAGAATCTTACAATTTTTGAATGGGACTAAGTTTACATTTTTGCATGCTATTTAATGTTTTCAAAAACCAGATGTGTTTTCTGCAAATAATTTTTTAAATTCTAGAATATGTAATTTTTAAAAATCCATATATGTCATATGCTATATACTTTGATAAATACCATTATTAAAAAGTCCTGGCTAACTCTAAAACTGAAAGAAAATTATAAAATAAAAAACTTTACATTAAAATCTAGAGCACAAATTCAAAACTCTATGAGAATAAAATATGCTTCTTTAATACCTTCATAGTTAGAGAAAAGTGAAAAATAAAGGACTTAGAATTCACCTTGGAAAAACCTGGAAAATAAAAAAAATAAAATCTTAAAAAAAATTTTTTAAATAAACTAGGAAGCTGAAATTTATATGGAGAAAAGGACTTGGTGAATATGAAAACAAAAAAAACGTGGAAAATTTTAAAAAGCTAAATTTAGGGAAAAAATTAAGTGCACATGCACAGAGACATGAATGATTAGGGATTAAAACACAACCAGAGAAACAGGATTTTTTTAAATTATAATAGAAAACATATAACAGGCAAATATATGGTAATGCATTTAAAAACCTAGAGGGAATGGATAATTTCCTAGCAAATATAAATTACCATAGTTGACTCAAAAAATAATATATAGAAGAATGTAATGTCTGACAAATTGACGTTTCACTCCAGAATAAGGATAGATTGGTTTTTAGTATTATTGGCAAAATTGGCCATTTTAGAGAAAGAAAACAAAACTGAACTCCTAACTTATATAATATAAATATGAAGATAAAATGAGGAAGGGGGAAAAAGTAGAAACACTGCAAAAAAAAAAAAAAAACATAGGTGACTTCATGTATCATTTCATGGAAAAGTAGACACTGCTATCCCAAATGAGGAAATAGGTGTTTTATAAATCATATTTAACCATACAAGAAGTTTAAATATTTACAGCAAAATATTTACAAATTACAATGCTAAGGATGAAAATTTAGTACCTACCAGGTTAAAAATACATATATAAGAATCTTTTAAATTGACAAGAAAAACTCCTCAGAGAAAAATAAATGAGGTCATGAACAGAAATTCACAGACAAATCCAAATAACCAACAGGATATGGAAACAAGTGCTCAAAATCACTAGCAGTCAGGAAAACGCAGACTGACCAGTAAGTTACAATTGTATATTAAACTGGAAAAGACCAGCAACAACTACACCAGAGGGGATGCAGGAAGGGCAGGGTGATGCAGACACATGGCTGGCAAAGAGGAAATTGCTACTGGCTTTGCTGGGATACAGTCTAGCAATAACTATTAAAATAAAATACATATACACCCTGCAATTCCACTCCTGGGAATTTATTTCATAAAACATCTCAGTATATAAAGATATGTACAGATATACAGGAAAAGATGTTTGATAACCTGTATCTCATTAAAATATATTTTTAGAATATTCTTATTTTTGTAGATCAATGACAAAAGCTGTACATGAATATGCATATGTGATTTTCTCTATAATTACTATGAACATGAAAAAAATAATATACACACATGTACTAAGTTTTATTCGTATTTCCTCAAGGCAGGTAATGTGAAGAAAATATGAAGAAAGGAGATCCTAAAAACAATCACTAACTATATGTGATCATAAGTATGCATTTAAATAATATTGAATATGTATACAATATAGTGAATTTTAAATGTTCCCAGCATATGTGATCCTAAGTATGCATTTAAATAATATTGGATATATATACAATATAGTGATTTTTAAACGTTCCCAGTGTATCATTAGGTTAAAAATAGTCATTTCTATCACAGAATGCTTAACGTGATACCACTTTTATTTATTACAAGATACATATATTTGCATGTGCCTAGGAAAATGCCTAGGTGAATACCCAATATTCACTGAGCTTTTCTTTTGACATAAGGTTTAATTCTCTTCCCAGCATTGTGTGATAAGTAGCTGGTGTTACTGCCACTTTACAAACTCGGGAACTAAGATCGGTGACTTTCCCAAAATGGCCCAACAGATAAGGGAAAGAACCCACATTGTCACATTCGCAGTGCTTACCATTGGATGGACGGAGGCGACAGGGGACTTACACAGTTCCCTGTGTTTATCTCAGAACATTGTGATTATTTTTATGATGAGTCTGTGTTTTTAAAAAAGAAGGTTTTTTTAAATTTGACCTACAGTAAGCTGTAAAAGTAAAGCAATTTTGCTTCCCTTTCAATGCCCTTCCTATATATTTTTTTCTCCACTTATTTTTCAATACCATTTTTGTCTTATTTATGCCTCCTACCAACAGTGTTCGGTCTCCTCAATTTTTCTCTAACTCTCATCTCCAAAGTTAAGTTACACACCTTCACCCTTCTCGCACATCCTAGGGAGGACAGAAACCAAGCTCTCCAGTCAAGCTTACGATGGATTACCCATGTCAGAGGAGTGAATTTTGATGTGAAATGGATCTGAATGCAAACTGTAGAGAACTGAATCATCAAGCATCCTTTGAGGAGGGCGATCAGGCAAAATGCCTTGGATACCTACCATCAGACAGAATTTATTGCCGCACACGGTAAGAAGGGAACAGAGAATCTGTACTCCTTAAAGCCCCTGTATTAAACAGGGATTGGAATGCTATATTCCAGTGTCACATCCCACAGCAGGAGGAGGCAATTTCGAGAGAGAAAATCTTTTCAGCCTCTTGAGTCACCACATCCCTGCCTCCACTTAGCTCCTGACTTTGAGCTTGTTCTAAGCTCCAGATGGAAACAGTGATAGGGAGTGGATTAAGCACAGTTGGGCTTTAACACTTAAACCTTGAGCATTAACAGTTCAGCAAAGCAAGGTTTTCCCATTAGAGCTGCCATGCTTCCAAGTCCAACTATTCATAAGCTCCCAAGTGTAACGCATCTGTAAGAAATATGCGTGCGTGTTGGCCATCAACTAAAGCACACATCTGAAAACAGAGTCAGGAGTCTAGGAAAAAGGCCAAGTCGAGCCTGCCATGGCTAGACAAATAGCTTTTCTCACACACTGCTGGGCTAAAAGGAGTAAGTTTCCCTAACACCAACTTATCAAATATAGTAACAATGAGACATTTAAGGGAAGAGAATATCTTTTAAGTGCACTTGTTTATTAAAAAAAAAAAAAAGACTCCAAAGATAATGTTCTTCTTTTATAGATGAAAATAATTTCTAGGAAACGTTTTCAAAAATCTAATTCTTGAACTCATTATAACTTTTATTGTAATAAATACATAAAGATACTATTATCCACAACAGACTCAGTTTAATAACGTGTCTCAAGATGCTGAATGGAGTTTAACCTTAGGTTGCAACATCTACTATCTCATACTCTTCTTCAATAGCTTCTATCTGGAAATTCACCTGAATTCTCAAAAGACCATGGGAAGTGAGACACAGAAAAGAGGAAATACTCCAAGAAAGATTTCCTAAAATAATCAAATAAAGTTGCATTAGTGTAATGGGAAACCCAGCTGGATTCTCCTGAAGGCTAACATTTCTCCCTCGTTACTAAAATAAGCATGGAAATGAATTTCTATAGGAGGTTTCCTCTGGGTGGCATTACAATGGGACAGGGAAGGGAAGGAGCCAAACACAGTGACTAGGCAGCTGAACAGAGAAATGCAAAGAGAACTGTAACAAGCACGTGCTCAGAATGAGTGTGAGGAATTTTCTTCTCTTTTGGAAGGATATAACAATAATAAGAGAAACAGCTATCAGTCCCTGGTATCCACCATGTGCCCGTCACTAGGTCAAGTACTTTCCTTGTAAACCACACACAAATACGTTCAATCCTTGCATTTTGAAGATGAGAAAACTGGGACTTGAAAAGGTATTTGTCCTTGGTCACACAGCTAGAAAGTGGCAGAGGTCAGATGAAATCTTTTTCCTGTTTGGTTTTGAAGTCCTCACTTTTAATCACATAAGAGATGCTGCTTAATGTAAGAGACAGAGCTAGAAAGGATAGAAACCAGCTGTATAAGGGATGAGTGTGACTAGGAGAAGAGAGAGGGAGTGAGGAAGGGGAAGGAGAAAGAGAAAGCAGGCTCACCTGCTCGGCCACAGGAAGCCCCCAGGCACGGTGATGGGTCACTCCCTGGCTAGTGCCTCTCGGGCGCAAAACTACTTCAGAACCCACTTCCTACCTTACACTCTCAGTACCTTACGTAGCTCTGCACTCCCACAAATAACTCAAAATCTCTGTTAATGAGACAAAACAAGAGGGGTAAAGGAGAAAAGCTGCGAGCTTCAAGTTCCAGCACATTCAAAGATGAACTGACTTTGAGCTGTGAATTAAACTTTACCTGGGAAACACCTCCAGAACCCACAGCAGGGTTTGCACAACTACTTTGCTAACCCCACCTGAAATACTTACGCCACTAAGCCATCCCACCTGTCCCATTCAACTTTCCGCCCCACCTCCCCCAAGCAGGAATGTTACAGAAAAACTGTGTCCAGAGGATCACGTACCATATAATCTCAGGAACCAAGAATTTCTGTAATGTAACTCTGTATCAGCTGGGTCTTTGTTTATCTTGTCTTATTCACAAACAACAAAACTGCCTACCTTAAGCAAAACAGCTTTATTGGAAGGATATAGGATCAATCAAAGAATTTGACATGACTAATGAGCCAACCTTAGAAGAAAAGAGTAAGCAGGACCCCAGTCAGCGGGATCTGATGGACAGTCGGGTGACTGTGCTGCAAAGGACCAGCTCCAGCTACCCTCTCCTGCTCACACCACTAAGCTCAATAGTTCAAGTCCCTAAGGTAGGAATTGAGTTGGCCTGATTAGGTTACCTGCAGTCCCTCTGGCTAAGGAAGAGCAGGGAAACTTGCTTAACAGTACCACAAAGAAGTGACAAATGAAGAAGAGATAGTCATCTAAAAGAAAATGGGGAGAGAGCTTCCCAAAAGAGGAGTGTGGGTGGAAAATGGTGCGAAGTAGAAGAAGAATGCAAGACAGCATCCCAGGGCTTTGAGGGACCTCAAGGAACTTCATTGTTGGCTGGTTTGAACTGGATTCTCTCATTCCCTCCTTCATAGTCTCTGTGTCTGTCTGTCTGCCCCGCTCTCTCTCTCTCACACCTGGTAGGGAGGGAGAAGGGAGGAAGAAAGAACATTTAGAAAAATCATCGGCTTTCAAAAATATTCAGAGCAACCATTTTGGCCTAAAAGAGAATGAGCCTAGGGTACAGGCAAATTAAGACTTTTGAAATGTTATACTAATAACAGAAATGTTTGCTTTGGCAAACAGCTTCCTAAGAGAAGGGCTTTGGATGAAGGCAGGTTCCTTAGTGAAGCTGACTCCACTACATGTAAATGTGGACGTGCACCTAGAAGTCGGAAAGGACATCGCAGCCTGCACTGCTCAGGACTTGTAAACTGAGGCTGCCACTTGGGGAAAGCCATTTATGGTGTGTGTGTGCCAGGACCAAGCTAAGAAAGGTCATCAGCAAAGAAGAAAGAAGAACAAAATAGTGGAATCACGTGTAGAGAGCACTAGAGAGAAATTAGTTTAATAGATTAATAGAATAATTGTCTTGGCACCCAGGGTCCTTCCAAGTCTAGCCTATGTCCCTCCTGAAGAATGGTCAATTTGTAGACACTGAGTTCAAAGCCATCCCTATCAAACTGAGCCAATGGACTGGTTTTTGGCTTTAGCTATTGAAGCAATTTCAGTGTAACACAAGTGCCTGTGGTTAACCTGGGGGTGAAGGTGAGGCCACTGGACACTGCCAACCAAGTGGGACTTGACTGTCAAGATGGAGCTTCTGACACAGGAAGGAAGCCTGCGGAGGAACTCTCTGAACTTCTCAGCATCAGAAGCTGCGGGGTTGGGGGCCATGAAGGTGTGCACAGTGGGGTGCCAGCCCTGACCCAGTTGCCAACTCAGGAAAATACTAATTATATGCAGAGATCTGAAACTTGCAGTGGCCACCCCACTATTAGCCCTGCAGCCTAAGTTAGGTGATTCATAATATCGTCCCAGCCCACCGCCAACAGCCAGCGACCGAGTGATGAGGAGAGTAGTCAGTACTTTCACAGCCAACAGTGGTGAGGGATTACCATGATTAACAAAGACGCCAGGTCCATTTGCATGATGAGCTTGCCTCTTTGGACAGTGAGGGATTCTGGTGATTAGCTATTCGTAGTAATTAAAAGTTCACTGGGTGAGGCAGGGCTGCTGGGAGAAAAGTGACAGAGAAGTGGAGGCCCACTGCAAGGGGAGTGGCTGCTGACAGCCACCAAGGCAAGAAGCGGGGGACAGACGTCACTGTCGTTACTTTGGTTGCATCCACAATGACCCATAATACACTAACCTCCCCTGACAGAAAGGAGAAAAAGCAATAATTAACAACAACAGAATGGTCTCATTTTGGAGAAGAAAGGAGACTGAAACCTTCTTTATCCTAAGAAAATAAGATGAACTCTAACAGAACTCCACTAACTGCTTTGGCTAGAGTCAAGGATGGCTGGGTGTAAAAAACACAAATGCATAGAAATGACACAGAAAAGTCCTAGCCTAGCAGATAAAAGCTTGGGCTTCTGGGTCAGATACATTATATTCTTCTACTTTCTAGGTGGCACCTTGTGCAGTTCATTCTAAGTTTGAAAAATGGGGTTAAAATTAGTCAGTAACTCTCACCACTGAGTTGCTAGAGCCTTCAATGAAAAAATGCTTAGAAAGTGCTTTAAAATGTGAGCACACTCAAGAAATAATATCATTTATAACAACAAAACCACCTTAAAATCCTCCTGTCATTACAATTCCAAGGCACTAACAACTACTTTCATGTGCCGGGTTGAAGTCCCTACCACCATACTTCCCACATATCCAGTTGATATGATACTGGGAAAAACAGTCAATGGAGTGGATGACAGGTTCAAGATTCCAAATGTTCTTGACTAGCTCAAATGACACAACGAAGCTGAGTCCCGGAACTCATTCTAACTCAGCCATCAGACTGACCGCCGTGCACAGGAAGATGACAGAGGAGCACGTGCCACCAGGGCAGTCTCTGTGCATCAGCACGGCCACAGGGCCACATCCAGAGGAGGGTGTGTAACACTCCAGGGAACAGGCGGGAGCAGGGAAGTGAGGGAGCCGCACTGCAGCGAATTTCAGGCAGAGGAAACACAATGTGTCATGTCAAGGCATGTTTGAGAAACTACAGTAAAGAGTGGTGAGTGAAAGGGAGAAAGAATGGGGAAATAAGCTGGACAAGACATTGAGAGATGTCAAGTACCATGTGAAAGGGCTTGGAGTTTGTGCTAAAGAGACCACTGAAGGAGTTACTACATTATTCAATAAATACATTTCTTAGGCACCTAATATAAGCTAGATATTTTTCTAGGCACTGAGAACATAGTTGGTAGCAGAGTATCTGCCCTCCTGGGGCTTATACCTTAATGGGAAAAGGGAATAGACACAGGGATGTAAATAAAATACTACTTTGTTCAGGCAGTAAGAGCTACAAAGATACCAATATGCTACTAAGAAGGTATTAACAGGGTAAGGAGACAGCAGACAAAGATGCTCCTAGAGCCAAGGCATTTTCCTGAGGAGATGACATTCAAGTTGAGACTTGAATAAGAAGAAGAACCAAGCCAGGCAAAGATCTGGTGGTTCAACCATCCAGAGTGTGGAAAAGGCAGATTCTCTTACCCTTTTGAGGGAAAGAAGGCAGGGAGTGTGGAGCATAGGAGGGAGGGTGCGAGGGAGGGGGGACTAGAGGGAGAATTACTAAGAGCCAAAGATCACTGAGCAGGAGCTCCTGTGAACTGTGGGGCAAGCCAGCCCTGTGGCTATTTCTGGAACATTTTTGGAGTGTTGGCTGTCACAGCAATGACACAAACTCCCTGCTGGCACTGAGAGGGTACAGGCCAGGACTGCTGGGTTTCCTGTTGCACACAGGAGAGTCCAAAGAGCAAAGAAGTGTCACTCAACCTACATGGCTTTCTAATGTCTCAGTGGAGAGTCATTTAAATGAGGAGGAAGAGGAGAAGGTGGCAGTGGCAACAGCATGTGACAACTTCCAGCTAAGTAGTCCAAACAGCAGATGTCACAGTGTTTGGCATTTGTCCTTGGGCTACAGCTTGTACAAGTGGAGTCTTTCCTTGAAGCCACTTTCTCTTAAGCAGCTGTGTTTGTCCCCTCACCAGCCATCTCTTATCCAGCAGTAGGTGCCTCTTTCTTCAGTGTACCCCACTGTACATCAAGCACTGAGTTCCTCATCCCTGCAAGTGGGTAAGCAAACAGATCCTCTCTGTTTGAAGATGTTACACAGGACATTCAGACTGGTGGCTGTGGATTAACTAGATGACACTTAGGATCCCTTCTAATTCTGAAACTCTTCTGATGCCATGATTCTTGTCACCTTCCATCACCTGAGTTTGCAGTTGGCCCACTTCTCTTCCTCAGCACCTGGGGGATGGCTCCACGAAGCCCACTGTTTCCACCGACATGGCTGCGTGAGAAACAGTCCCAAAACACAGTGACATAAAGCAACAACCATTTCATTATGTGCAGGGGTTCAGAAGGAACTGGGACAGGAAACAACGAGACTAGCTCGTCCCAGCTGGCCACCCAGTTTCTGCGCCTCTGCGGGGAAGACATGGGTGGCTGGGCTGACTCAAGAGCTTGGCGGCGGCCCAAACCCCTGGGGGCTGGAATCAGCTGGAAGCCGCCACACCCGCATATTCGGTGCCTGTGCTGGGATGACTCCGAAGCTGTTTCAGCTCAAACTGCCGACAGGAGCATCAGGAACCTTCTCCATGGGGCTTAAGCTTCCTCAGAATGTGCTGGCTTGACGGCAGCCAAGTTCCTTTCCTGAAGGCTCGGACCCTCCTATGCCAGCAAGCGTCCCAGCTGGGCAACCTGGAAACTTCATGGTCTTTTATGGCCTCGCCTTGAAGGTATCTAGCCTCATTTTTTATATGCTGAGTCAGTCACAGACCTGCCCAGGTTTAAGGACAAGGGCCACAGACTCCACCTTCCCAGCGGGAGAAGCGACAAAGAGCATGCAGTTGCATATTAAAATTGCCACATTCCCTACGGCTTACTTTTACATTTTAGATAATGACAACCAAGTTTGTTTTTCTTCTCCTACATGTTTTAACTCTGACTGAAGTAAGGTTATGCACCCGTGTGGCTCACAAACAGACACTAGGGCTTCTGAGGGCAACAGGGAAGAAAGTGAATGAAGCTTCCAGTGGACATGACATTTTTCTGGAGCCAAGAGCTCATGCCTTTGGAACAGAACAAAGACTGTCATTCAAGACACCTGCTGCTTCCTTCCAAAGACCCTAGGAGCTCCAAGATTAAATTTTGCAGGATTCCAGATCCTGGAAGAAAGTCTTGCTCGGACTCAATTTATCGGACCCTGACCTTTATTCCACTGAAATTTGTCCGTGCTCTACAAGTCTCTCAATGCTCTGTTTTGGCTAATTGGTTACCTACACATGTCCCCATTCTTGCCTGGAGACAGTAAACATGTCTGAGCCAGGGAGAAAAGGTACAAAGAAAGAGACAACTATGCTTCCCTCTGAGACCCATCAAGTTCAACTCCTGAGTGACAAAGGAGCGGAAAGAAGGACAGTGACCTCAGCAAGGGAACTGAAATGCCAAAAGAAGCGGTCCCCTCCTGGCTGAGTGCAGTGCCATTCTCCGTGCCAAGCTAACATCCTCACTGCATATCAGCAAAGGCTGATCTGATTAAAATCATAAATCAACCCTGTGTATCTGTGGGAAGAGTACAGAGCTGGTGTGTTAAGATTGACATCATCAGCGAAACTGGCAGCTTTGGTCAAGTCACAGGACTTGTCTATGTTTTTAGTTCAAGTTACCAGCCTTTGGGGTTTCAAGATGTTCGTTAACCTTTCACTTCAATCTCTGTGCCACTGGAACTGAAGGCAGATTACAAATCAGCCTCCCTGTCATTCCCAGCAGGGGAGGAAGAAATGAGCATGTTCTGTGGCCACTGGTCAGTCTTCATAATGGTGCTCAGTGAGCTTCAACTAAGTGAACCAAACACACAAGTGCCGAACTGTTCAGCACGTCTCATCTCATTTCATCCCTACACTAACCTCATTTTGTCCATGCAGAAACTGGGACCCAAGAAGGGAAGTAACCTGGCCCCCCATTATGGTGTATGGCACTGATGGTGCCAGAACTGGAGTCAAGTCTGTCACTAACCCTAGGACTCTCACCACTAAGCAATACTGCCTCTGCTCATGACATGTGAGACACCATTGGGCCCTCCACAGGGAGTCAGGATGGCTGTTCTGGGGTAAGAGGACATTTGCTGGGCTGAGAAGGTAGAAAGGTGGGGTGTGGACAGGGCCTCCAGCTGCCGAGGAGGGGCAGAGGAAAAGCTCCTTTGAGCGAGGAATCATGTGTGGTCCTTGGTCACCGGGGAAGCCCTTGGTCTTGAACCCAACATAGGATGGCAGTCACAAACATGGTTCTGGCGTGAGACTGCCAGCGCTGAGCTGCTCGACTTCAAACAATGGGCTTCACTCCTCGGGCTTTGGTTTGCCGCCTGTGAGAAATGGGAGGCAGGTGAGAGATCATGTGGGTGAAACCCACCTTAGTCTAGCACCAGCCAGGGAGTCAGAGCTCAAAAATGGCAACAATGGCCGTCTGTCGTAAGTCATTACTAAGTCTTTGTCAAGGGTGAGTGGATGATGCGGGCGTGGCGTGACTTATTAGAGGGCAGCAAGCAATTCAGTAGGACTCTAGGAGATGGCAGACAGTGGTTCAAGATAAAACTGAACCCAAGTGGACAGCCCCACCTGCCTTCCTTCTCCTAACATCCCATGACCCTAATGGTGATGGTAAGAAGGAAGAGAACCAAGGTACGCATTTACACCTCAATTTGTACTTCCCGACCTACTTCCACAGTCATTGTTATTCAATCTTCCAAACAAACATAGGGCAAATACTGATGGTGTGTCTAGTCCCTGTTTTGCATAAACCCGCAGAGGCCCAAAGAGAATAAGTGCCTGGGAAAAGTCAACAATCTGACAAGTAACTGAAAAACAAATAAAGCCCAATTATTCTGACTCCTGGATCCTTACCCCTCCACATGGATAACTGGCCTAGTGAAGGACTTAAGGGAATTTGCTCATATCAGAAAATTGATGTGACAGTCTTGCTGGCTAGTCACCAACCCTCATTTCTTTTCCTTCTAGCACATGCCTTTATTACATTTCCTCATTACATTCACTACATTTTTAATTTTTTTTTTTTAAGATTTTATTTATTATTTTTCAGAGAGAGGAAAAGGGAGAGAGGCAGAGAGGAGACAGACATCAATGTATGGTTGCCATTCACCTGCCTCCAGCTACAGACCTAACTGGAGACCTGGCTTGCAACCTGGTTATGTGCCCTCGCTGGGAATCAAACCAGCGACCTCTGGGTTCGCAGGCCAGCACCTTATCCACCGTGCTACCAGCCAGGATTAAAGTGTTTTACAATATTTATTTTTGCCAGAAAAGCTAACAATTTTCTGTATTTTGGCTTATTATTATAACAATGTTGCAGCTTAGACAAGAACCTAGTATAAAGGAACCATGGACATGGACAATAGGTGGGACTGACTTGGGGGGAGTGGGTGGGTGGGGAGGGGGACAGAGGGGAGCAAAAAGGGGATGGATGTAATACAACAACAATAAAATTTTTAAAAAAAACAATGTTTATTTAAAAATTTTAAAATTCATTCAAAATACTCAAATCCTTGAGGTAAAAAACTTTTAACCAGAAAGTACCAGGCTAATATTTTTCAAGAGAAAATATATTAAAATTGTCTTAGCTTGATCCATAAAAATCATCTCTTCTTTTCTGCTCTGGTAAACATAAGTGTACTACATTTGTACATCATTACATCTCACTTGCAGTTAGGTGTGACCATGTGACTTTGCTCTGGTCACCAGATCACAGGCGGAATGATCCAAGAGATCTCCTCTCTTTCCCCTTATGTAGCAACATTAGAAATCGGCAACTCTATGAAATGGATGGGTCCTGGATTCCTAAATCTTAGCTTTGGATAAAATTACCAACTGCTCTGAAACACTCATTTTGGAAATTAAATAAAGAGAAATACAGCCACTGAGATCTACCTGCTTCAGCAGCTAGAATTACCTTAGCTAATAAAGTTATGCACGGAAATGCATATAAATACTACAAATCCCGACACTTGCTAAGACCATCTTCAGAATTCCCAGGCTCTATACTTCAATGAATCTTTGCCTCTTTATAAGAATTACACTATTTCCCAATAGGCGGGCAATCACAGATAAAAATTGCAAGACTGGAAGTTTATAGGGGTCAAGAGTCTACCTTCGGGTCCTCAAGCACCTCACACAACATCAGGCACAGGGTAGATGTTTAATAAAGGGTGACATATAAATGATCGTCGTACCAACCGTCATCCAAGGAGATGACAGTTGAATTGGACTTGAGTGATTATGTTCTGCAAACGAAAGAGGGTGATTGATTTACCACAGGGGTATCTTACAGAACAGGAGACCTGACATGACTTGGTATAAGGTGGTAAGAGACTTTACTGACGTACTTATTCGTTTCTTCACTGAGTGCCAATGATAATGTCTGGCACCATTCCAGGGGATAAAGGCCCAACAACCACAACAAAAACAGATGAAATCTTTGTGTTTGTGGCTCTTATATTTGAAGGGAAATGGATTGCGCCAATCCAGAAAATGCTTCTTTGGCCTAAGGATTATTTTGAGCTGACATATGTTTTAGCTAAGAAACAGCCTACCAGGAGAAGCCCTGAAAACACAGTAGAAGGAACCCTTCAATAAAGAAAATTTACATTTATAAAGGAAACCTGCATTAGGCATGTTTCCCTCTATATCAGGATGTGAAGGATGACTCTAATAAACCACGACAAACTATCAATGGACAGGCACAGGCTGCATAACAAACCTAACCCTTGTTTTTGGCCTTCCCAACCCCCAATATCTTGTTTTTTTTTCCCTTTAGCTCAAGATGGTATTTAAAATAGTGTCTTGGGCCACCTCTGGGAGTTAATCAGTTTTTCTGGGTATCTCCTATATATATATCAGATATACATGTCAATACGCTTCTGTAGTTTTTCTTTTGTTAATCTTTTGCTATATAAGGTCCCAGCCAGGAAGAACTCAGAGGGTTGAAGGAAAATTATTTTTCCTCTCCTATACATTCTAGTGAATTTCGGCAAATGTGTTGGAACATTTGCATGCAAACCTGGGTCCCCAGATCGGCTAGGTACTCAGCCCTCTGGGCACCTATCACAATGAATGTGTCAGGTAACAAAGTTATGATGAGCAGTACTGTTATAGCCCAATGAGTACCAGAAGGAAACAAAGGCAGGACCCTCACCATTGCAACCTAACAAAGAACTTCACGGAGGTGGCCAGATGCAGAGGGAGATGTCTCACCCGCTGACTCAGCAGCCTAAGCCTGGTCTGTAATAACATTACAACAAAACACCATGCTAACAAGGGAGGAGGGAAGTCCTTGAAATTCTACGTATCCTTTCCACTATCTGGGAAAGAAAGCCTTTGAATCTGTGCTTTTATTCTAAGGCCAGAAAAGCAAGAGAGGATCTGCAGTGCCCAAAAAAAAAGCACCTGCCTCCCATCATGCATGCAAAATAAACAAATGGGGTCTGGAACAGATAAGGGTTAGGGCTAACAGACCCCCACATTATACCTACATTTGGATAGCCATGTCCCCCCCCCCACAAAAAAGCTGGCTCCACCTTTATTCATCAATTAACATGTAACTTCTTCACCCCCTATCCTACCAACTACGTAAGTCCTCAGAACAAAGAACCCTCTCTCTCTTGGCCATTTTGCCATATGGTGGGGAGGAGGCTGGCTTCCTGGCCTCTGGCCTTGGAGCTATGGCTACTCTAAGGCAAACCTGCCACCCCAGCCTTCAACCACCCTTGTTTGGCTCTCCCCCTCACTAATAAGCTTTGTGCGCACACTAATGGGCTCGCCGATCTGTAAATCTTCACAGCATCACTGAGAAGAACCAGGGTTTCTCCAGTAACAATACATTATGATAATAATCCATTCTTTCAAAGTATAAGAACACCTGCTCCAAAGCCATGAAGAAAGGAAACCAACTTACAGCTAGAGAACAAATTAACCAGACCTACATTCACAAAGTTAAATTGCACAGGAAAAAAAAAATCACAGCAACAAAAGTGAGTAGTAAAGAATGGTCAACTCAGTTGATAGTATCAATCCTTTCTGCTTCTACACTCCCGTTTTAATCATATCATTTGGCTACAGCAACATGAGCAATGGCAGATGTGCTGTCCAACTGACCAGTTTAAGAAAAATAAAGGCAGATGGTTTTAGATTAAAGTCTGGATGGCAATACTGCCATGAGAGAATTGACATTCTGTCACCAGGCCAAGGTTCTTCTATTTACTTTATTCTCTAAATTACCTACCACCTGGTGGTCCAGGAAATCATTCAGAAGTTTAGTCATGGACAGCTGATAAAAACTTAACCTAGATTCAGTGACTTCATTTAAGAAATATTTGCTGAGTGCCTACTGTGTCATGCATGCAGTAGGCACTCAGCAAATATTTCTTAAATGAAATTGGTGCTGGAGAATACAACAGCTCCCAAGGGTAGCAAGCAAATAAGGGGACTTTAGATTCTGTTAAGCGCTATCAAGAGAATAATACAGGGCTACCTGAACAAAAAGCATGAGAATGCTTAGGAAAGGCCTCTCTGAGGAAATGGCACAAGCTGAGAATGGAAAGATGGTGTACTTACTAGTGTTCTGTTGCTGCATAACAAATTGCCACCACCTTACTGTCTCGGAGTTTCTCAAGTCAAGGGTCCAGGTCTGCGTTAGCAGCTGTTAGCTGAGTCCTCTGCTCAGGGTCTCACGAGCTGAAATCACAGCGCCAGCAGAGGTTTGGGGCTCTCTCCCCGACTCACTGGTTGTCGGCCAGAATTGTTTCCATACAGCTGTATGCTGCTGTGGCCCCTGTTTCTTCCCTAGCTGTTGGCTGGGACAACTCTCAGCTCTGAGACATCATCCTCTGGTTCTTGTTCCATGGTCCCAGTCTCTTAAAATCTGCTTTCTGGTGGGCCAATGGGAGACCACCTCTGACCCTTCACCTGCTTTTAAAGCGCTCACTTGATTAGGTCAGACCCCTCTGGGAGCTTCTCTTTTGATTCATTCAAAGTCAAATCATTTGTAACGTTATCATAGACGTGATACAGCATCATGTTCACTGATTCCACCCACAGCCCATGGGAGGGGGAAATGCAGGGCAGGAACACTAGGAGGTGGCAATCTGGGAGGTTTTCTGAAAGTTCTGCTTACCATCCATGAGACCCACCCATTCAACACCAGGCAAAAGGTTTCCAGACAGAGTCATCAGAAAGGGCAAAGAACTTGGTATTTCAGGAAAGGAAAACAAGGTTGGTCTAGTGAAGCACAGTGGACAATGCAGAGGGTGGAAGGAGATGAGATAGGAGTCATCAGAAGGAATCAGGCCAGGGAGGGCCTTGGTGACTATGATAAGGATTTGAACTTTGTTTCTTACACAAAAACGATTCTACTAATGTTAACTGAGTCCCTGAGGCATGATATTAGACTCATCAATGACAAACAGAACAATGGACCCAATGTCAAGAGAAATGGGAGGCATTAACCTGCTGTGGCTGCCTCTCACTTAGAAATGAGGGCCTACGCTAAAGGGTCTTTCCATGTCTAACGTTCCACTTTTTTCTAAGTCGTATTAAAAAAAGAAAGAAAGATTGTTCAGGTAAAAGTGAAAATAATATGAATGTAATCACTTTCTAGTGTTGGCTGACCTAGTTAGAAAGGAAGCTGGTCTTACGCTTCTTCCAAGCATCTTCTAATGCCCATGAGTGCACCCCTGGGTCACTTCATAAATTCCATAAATAACATTAATAATATTTCCAGAAGCAATATACATTTTGTCCTTTGACCAGGGAAGAACTCATAGTTAGTACTTTTAGAATTTTCTAGCGATGCAGATTTTCAAAGATAATATGAGGCAAGAGTTTATTGTTTAGAAATGCGAGCTCATCACAGTCACTTTTTCTTCTCTGTTCTAAGCTGAGGCTGAAAGGGAAATCCAAGTCTGAATTAAACAATCAGGAGAGATGCCACTATGTCCTAACTGACCCAAGGATCAGAGGTATAACTGCTTTCTTAGTTTCTTCGATTGAAGTACTAGCAGGATTTAACACAGCTTCCCTTTGAGCCTCTAGTTAGTAAGAAAAATAGAAACAAGAAATGATAGAACTAAGATTCTAAAACCTGAAAGAAGACCCAATCAGAGCTCTTAGATAACTCCTACTTTTTAAAGTGCCTATTCATTAGTGTAATTATTCAAGTTTCATTTGGACCAGAATTTATGATATCATACAATACAATAAGGCAATTTAAGATCTTTTATCAACATCACATTTTTTGTTTCCATGACTGAGATCTTACATTGTAAGGATAATGTTACATTATTTTCCTCTCAGGAGGTATGAAAAATTTATTCAGTGAAGCAACCTAAAAATAACTTGTTCTAGAGCCAGTGGCTTCCATGGTTACCAAAAAGCCCTGTTGATTCTTTGCTCTAACAAGCAACCACAATTGGGGAATCATTAGAATTGAAAACACACACCCAAAATAGCATGAAAGGCCCTAGAACAGGGTTGTTCAGCCTTCCATTCCACTAAATTCGATCTTCTTCACAGCTCCATGAAAAGCACAGATCAGGAAAAAAGGAATACGCTTCCAAAACTAAGTAAAATTTGTCCCCAAATCAATTTCTAGGTTCTGGGAACCCCCACAAGGCTGTTATACTCAAACAGACCCCACAGTAGATTTTGCAAATACCATCTTCACCAATAACTGCTTACCTACATGCTTCATTTCTACTAACAGCATCAAAGAGGCCTCAGGTTTTTCCCTTAAGTAAAATTGTATTATATAACTTTACGTGAAAGTTATACATACGGTACACCTTTGATGGTTGGGAATGCAGTAATGTATGCATATGTATGTATGTTTGAAAAATATATGCTCATACATTTATGTGTTCCTTTACACATATGAAGTCTCCTAAAATTCTGATACCCATTACAACTCACGTCCAGAACCAGGGATTTAACAAAACTCTACTTTTAAAAGAAGAATGTCATGTCCTGGCTGGTGTGGCTCAGTGGATTGAGCATCAGTCTGCAAATCAAAGGGCTGCCGGTTCGATTCCGAGTCAGGGCACATGCCTGGGGCATGGGCCAGGTCTCCAGTGAGTGTGTGCAAGTGACAACCACAGATTGATGTTTCTCTCCTCTCTCTCTCTCTCCCTTTCCCTCTCTCTGAAAATAAATAAAAGATGTCATGTAGGCTGTCTAAAAATAAAATGTATTTAAAAGAAGTGTTGTATTTTCATCACAGATTCTCAGTTCTAGTATACTCAAAACATGTTTATTGAAATATGAGAAAACATACACCAAAATACACATTTACTAAGCTGAATAGTAAGGCTGACAAAGATATAAATTCAATTAATTTATGTACCAGTTATCTAGAGTCGTAGGCAATCAGATCTGAAATAAATTGGTTCAAAAAGTTAATTGCTTAATATTAATTAAATCAGCTTAAATATCTTTCCCCAAAGGTGGCCCTCTGGTGTGTTCTTACATTCAGCAATTTCCAGCAAATGGCTGCCATGGGCCAACTGGTATTCTAGACATAAGGGTATGACTGTAAGATGGACAAGGTACCTGTCCTCATGAGTTTACATTCTAATAGGAAACAAACCAAGAAAGTTCCAAACCATGATGTGCTTGTAATAATTAAGGACATTAAAGAGTGATTTGATAGATAGCAAGCGGGGGATAGGAGGAAGGCTACTTCAGATGGTGAGGTCAGGAAGGCTTCTCTGAGGAGACTTTGAGCTGCTGAAGTATTCAAAGCCCCAGAGTAAATCCACTCCCTGTGCTTCATCCAAATTGGCCTAGGAGTCTGAGCTCTTTAAAGATTTAAAGTAAGTAGGAGGAGCCAGCCGTGAAAACCATTAGATGAAGAGCATTAGGGGACAGAGAGCAAGGGCCTGAGGGTGAGAAAGAACCTGGCTCCACAAAGAGTGGAGGAGACAGCAATCCTAGTTAGAAAGGAAGCCGCAAGCCAGACTGTGCATTGTGCAGGGTAAGGAGCTCAGGTTGCGCACTAAGTGCCTTGGGAATCCATTAGATAAATTAAGCAGAGCAGTAATAGGATCAGAAATTAGCTTTTAAAAGATGACCCAGGCTGACTGGGTGGACAAAGGACTGCAATCAGCTAAGATTGTGAGCAGGGTGACCACTTAGGGGGCCACTGCAATACTCCGAGTAGAGAAGATGTTGGCTTGGTGAGTGGTCACAGAGAGGTGGAGAAGCCTAAACAGTGTTCCTTACATATTAATGTAGGACAGGCTAGGAAATGCTATCCTTATTTTCCAGATGTGTAACAACAGGGTAAAGATATCTCCTATTTAGGAAACAGCTGGGTTCCAAAAGTTTACTGGTTATTTCAAACTCAGACCACATTCTCCCACAACTAAGGTACTAATATCTACTAGGGATTTATGTGAATAATGAATCAGTATACTAGCAATACTGGTGATGAGTGGAGAAGTCCCCAAGTTCTGTCCTTTTCCTGTTATCTGACCTAATATCAAATCAGAATGGCTTTCAATGGTCACACATGTGCCTAATGGCTTTTTTTGTTGGGTGTTTTCTGTTGCTCCAACTAGTTGCCTTTAAAATATCAATTTTATCCTCTTTATCTTTTTTAATAATAAAGAGTCCTGGCAATACATAATATTTAGGTATTTAAGCTCTCCAAAGAATACCAAACTTATTAGCAATCTCGTAAATTCAGGTTTATTAGAGTAAAAGATGTCAGAAATCTCTTTTCAGAGGAAGGGGAACGTCAAAAAAAGTTGGGGGGGAAATAAAGGTGGTATTTGGGCTCACTAAACCTCAGAAGATAATTTGTTCTCTGAAAGTGTTTGGAAAGAACATGGGGAACACAAGAAGGCTGGTGAGATGAAATGTTAAGAAGTTTCCAATTTGACCTATTTGGGTAGAGTACAGGGACTATATTCACCCTCCAGCCT
Source organism: Noctilio leporinus (assembly GCA_004026585.1). NCBI lineage: Eukaryota > Metazoa > Chordata > Mammalia > Chiroptera > Noctilionidae > Noctilio > Noctilio leporinus. Next base: position 596,857 of record PVIW01000257.1, read on the forward strand.
TCAACAGCTACAAATACAGGAAAACTATATGAAACAACAGTCCCCAGACACTGGACAATGGGCAGCAGAGGACAGTGGTCCCTACAGGAAGGAAAACTAGCTAGGTGAGTCCTGTGGGTTTCCTGGCAACCATACCTGAGAAGAGTGCAGAGGCCACAGTGTTGTAAAGGGGAACGCAAACAGAGCCCAGCTGAGAGTTTACGAGGCAATGGTAGTTCAGTTTTGCAGAGCACAATACCAGCGAGGAGAGCTGCACGCAGAGACAGAGCTCTAGACAGCTGCCGAGGGTTTCTTTCAAGTCTTTAGCTGAGTACTGACTAGTACAGTCTTGTAAGAAAACCACCAGAACCTGGAGAAAGGGAATAGGATAATTCCTGGAGTTCACACATGCTGGTCCTAGTTTATGATCACACCAGCAAGGGAGGGAAAAACCTTGCAATACCTGAGACATCAGAGTTCTCAGAAAGGCACTGATTCTGAGAATGTGGAACACAATTAGCCCTAAAGACTGCTACTCCGGTCCCACCTCATAAAGCTTATTAAAAGTAAATCTCAAAAGGAGCAAAATGCCTCAAAATAAATTATGTCCCAGACCATACTTAAAGGAATACGTAAATAGTTAAAAGGAACACAAAAATTCTACCAACAAGGTAAAATATATAATGTCTAACATCTAATTAAAAATTTGTGGTGGGCAAATATGCAGAAAATGATCACGTATGAGAATTTTTTTTAATCAACTAATGTTAAAGAAAGTAGAGGAACATGAGCATGTTAAAGAGGAATGTGGAAAAATTCATTAAAATTAACCCAAATTGAACTTCTAGAGGTAAAAAATACAATGGCTGAAATAAAAAAAAAACAATATGCACGATAGGATTAACAGTGGTTTAGAGACACTGTTGAAGAAAACATTAGTGAATTTGAAGACACAGAAACGAAAAGTACACAAAATGAAACACATAGAAAAAAACTGCAAAAAAACTGAACAGGGCATTTTTGAGTTACAGAACAACTTTATGCAAATATATATATATATATATATATATATATATATATATATATACACACACACACACACACACACACGTATATATATATATATGAAGTTCTTGACAGAGAGGAGGAAGAGGAACATTAAAAAAAACAGCTATTCGATTCCCCAGCCAGGGCACATAACCAGGTTGCAAGCCAGGTCTCCAGTCAGGTCTGTGGCTGGAGGCAGGTGAAAAGCAACCATTCATTGATGACTCTCTCCCTCTCTGCCTCTCTCCCTTCCCCTCTTTCTGAGAATAATGAAATAAAAATCTTTAAAAAAAAAAAAAAAAAAAGCTAAAAAATGTTTACATGTGTCAAACTAAGATTAATGAACTCGAAGCTCAAGAGATAAGGAGATAACTACACCATAATCCAAGATACATCACAATCCAATTTGTTTAAAATCAATGATAAAGAACCATCTTAAAATAGTCATGAGAAAGCTTCAGTGTGGATATGAATTACTATGCAGGTTCTGACTCAGTAGGTCTGAGTCGGCTCTAATAGTCTGTATTTCTAACAAGCTCTCAAGGGATCCCAATGCTGCTACTGTGATAAACACACTTTTGAGAAGAAAATTCCTAAGATTCCAAAGACCAAACTGTTTCGTTTTTCTAAGTTAATTCAAGAGACCAAAATATCCACAATTGAAAGAGAAGGAACGTATTTAAGGCATCACAGTGTTTGGTTTCCATCTAGTTTCATACTAGTTATACATCAATCAAGAACTACATCTAAGGCTTAATCTTAAAAAAAAAAAAAAACAAATTTTAAATTCCTTTGGCCAAGCACAGTAGATATTTTTGGCTATTACCTTTTTATTTGGTAATTCTACTTTGATTTTCTTTTGAAACTTTATTGCCTTATTTGTTTGCAGGTTATGTGTTTTGAGTGCACATTCCCTCCAAACTCCAAGGATGAATGAAACCCATAATCCAGCCTGGCCAGTCAACTCGCTCTATTTCAAAAGAAAGCTTGCTCTTCCACTGCAACCTCCACGAATGTAGGCTGGACCTGCTGCAGTCACCTTCCTCCTTTGGAGGAGAGAGTATGTGTCAGAATGGCTGGAGTCCAAAGAGACGAAGCAGAGCCAGGAGAAGGAGAATCACCAGGTTCTGGTGTGTCAAGTTAAGCCCTAGACTGTGCTATTACTGGAGTCAGACCTGTGCCTGAACACCTCAGGCACATCAGCCAGCAAATAGTCCCCCTTCTTTAAAGCAAGTTTGATTAATATTTTCTTTTTATTGCACATAAACAACCCTCACAGCAACAAAAAAATGTACATTAAATGTACAGCTTTTGTGACCTACCCAAAGAATCTAATCACAATCTATAACACAATTTCTATTCATCGGCTCATCGGATTCTTGGAGACATCCTTTCCCTACTTGCTGTTGCAGCATTTGTGGAGAAAGGAAATCAGATCCTGTCTGGCTGGGTCACAGTGGTGGTCAGAGTCTCTAAAACTTTGAGTCTACCCCAACAATCATAACTTGTGTTTCAGAATTTTCCTAAAAGCAGATGCCAATTTATCTGGTGAATATAGTGAAAGAGAAGCATAAACACCATGCACATGAACATCTTGACTTGGAAAGAAGATACTCATTAACCAAGACAAGGAGGGCCTGATTTGCGCTTACTTTTATTTCTTTAAAAAAAAAAAACCTACACAAAAATGAGTCTCAGATAATTCTGAGAAGACAGAAACCTTCAAGTAAACATTATGCATTTCCTCTAACAAGATTATAGGATACACAGAGTGGAAGAAGTGTCCAGGAGAGTTATTTTCAATAACTCTCTGAGCCTCAAATTCCATGGAGACTGAGTCAGATGTTGTTTCCTTATAGTTCTAAGTTTTTATGTTTCTGGTTAAAGTTACAAAAGCTTGCAACAACTGAGGCCTAATATTAATCATAGGCCAAAAAACAGGCTAGCATAAAGAAAACTCAGGTGAGCAGAAAATATTTTTATCTGTCCACAGTCATTCTATGCCAGACTTCTGACCATATTCCCAAAGCTAAAAGACACTGGGTCCACATGACGACTTCCTTGTTATTCCAAACCAAATATATTAGAAGGCTTCTGCGAACACCTGGCTAAAGTCTGGAGTTCCCTTACAGCACACCCACTTCTAGTGTCCTCTGACAAAAAGCCTTTTTCAAAGGGAAAAAGGTAAAAATGGGGCTCTATCCTTGGACTATTGGTTAACTTCCAACACAAGCACAGACAAAACTTCAAGAGAAGACAGCATTAGAAACTTCTCCAAGGTTTCTAAAAACCTGCATTTTGTTGATTATGTGGGTTTTTATGGTGATTGAAGGAGATTGGTGAAAGTAATATAAATTTGTGACACAAAGTCTTTAAGTGCCTCCTCCTGAGTCAATGTTGTAACTTAATATTGCCCCCTTTCTTTGCACGGTGAGCACCATTTTACTAAATTAAAAAATGGCTTGTGTTTGTTGGTCTCTAAATTTTTTTAACTAACCTTGGGACACTAAAGATCCAAATTGCCTGGAAAGTGAGTCTTCATCTTTGTTGTAATGTAGCTGTTTTCACATAAAACCAACCTGGTACCTTTTAAATACAATATGTTAAGTTCTTTTTATTTTTATTTATTGATTTCACACAAAGGAAGAAGGGAGGGAGAGATAGAGAGAAACACTGATTTGTTGTTCCACTTATCTATGCATCTATTGGTTGATTCTTGCATGTACCCTGACTGGGGATCAAACTCAGAACTTTGGCCTATCTGGATGATGCTCTAACCAACTGAGCTACCCAGCCAGGGACATAGTATATTTTTAATTCTAATTTCCACCCATCAATCCTGGAACCCAGAAGCATCCTACAGAACTCACAAGTAAAAAGAATTTATTTCCTTTTATTACTCCTAGAGTAAATAGCACTTCCTGAGAAATGAAATCCATTATGAAGAGTCCAAAGAGCCACTGTTGTCTACAATAAGACCTTACTCATTTCAGATTCTTTTTCTCTCCATTTCTGAAGTCAAGCCCTGCCTTCTCTCTTTTCCCTCACGCACAAAGAAAGGCAGTAGATGTAGTAAGGCCAGAGCGAGCATTGCTCTGACTGGCAACAGGCATGAGACCCTCCAGAACTCAAAAAAAATTCTTTTCCTGTGGAAGGGCAGTCAAGTTTCAACTACAATTCAAACTCAATCAATGGTAAACCATAGGAGACGGATTAGTGGCCTCAGCACCTGCCTATAGCTCTCACCTCTCTAGAACCCCGGGAGATTAACAGGGTTACATGTTCCCAGGGCAAGCAAACCCAGTCCCCAGGAGCTCACAATGGGGGCTCTTAAAGTAGACACCCTTGCTTTATCTAACAGCAAGTAGCTTGACAAACATCCTAACTTAAGGCCTAAAAGTGTATCACTTTATTACTGCTTGGGCTCTGGAGATCAAACCTTTAATCCTCTCTCAGATCACTCCAATTTCACAAATGATGTAGATCCACCTCTTATATGTTCAGAGATTTTCTGAGCACATAAGATTCTCAAGATTCTTCCTGGTAAAAAGGTCAGAATGGCACAGTGGTTAGCCTAAAAATGCTACTTTTCCTCACCTGGGAAGGGAAGGAGGAAGGGGGCAAAGGGGAGGGAGAGAGAAAGACAAAGAGAGAGAATGAGAATGAGACTGTAACTTGGATGGAGCTACTGTCTCATTCCTTCATTTACTCATTCCACAAGGATTTAGAGATTTCTTGTGTACCAGGCAGGTATGGTGCATGGAAACACTCCAGTGACAACAACAGCACCAGCAAAAGTCTCTACACCTCATGGAACTTATACACCATGGTGGGAGAGAAGGGTAAATATCTTAACAGACAACTCAATAAGCAGTGATGAAGAGAATGAGAGAAGCAGACTCAAGGAGGACTAAGAGCACAGAGGAACACATCTGACTCAGGTTTGGGAAAGTAGGAAAGGCTCCCCGAAGGAGGGGGCCTCTGAACAAAAAGACTGAAGGGTGGGAAGGAACTGAACAAGAAACAATGACAGAGAATTTTTTTACACCAAAGAATCAGCATGCAAAAAGGCCCACGGGAAGGGATAACACAGCATATTGGGAAACTGCAAGTACTTCTGAGTAAGGCAAGAAATCTGAGACCGGGATGTAAAAAAAGATGTGGCTTGCAAATTAATAGACTCAAAACCCTTTCCAGTACCTCTTAAAAACAGAGGAAACATATTTGGCTTAGTTACTATACATCCAATGTGTTCAGCCAGTGAATTAAGAACACCATGTTAAGGGTCAGCACAATAACACCGTATCTTATAGAAACAGAAGACACGAGAAGGAGACCAGACTTCAGTGGCTTCACATACTCTTGCCCCAAGGGAGAAAGGAGCTAAAAGCAGCACTGGTTCCCTTTTTATTTTCTCCATGTTTTCATTGGCCGAGCAGATGCTTTTCAGTTTGATGCAGTCCCATTTGTTTATTTGTTCCTTTATTTCCCTTGCCTTGGGAGATATTTCAGTGAACATTTTGCTGCATGGGATATCTGCAATATTTTTGCCTAGGTTTTCCTCTAGGGCTTTTATGGTGGCTCTGCTTATATTTAAGTCTTTTATCCATCTTAAGTTTACTCTGGTGTAAGGTGTAAGTTCGTGGTCTAGTTTCTTTTTTTTGCATGTGCCTGGCCAGTTCTCCCAACACCACTTGTTGAAGAGACTAGTTGCACTCCATTTTATGTTCCTTCCTCCTTTGTCAAATATTAGTTGTCCATAAAGTCCTGTATTTATTTCTGGGCTCTCTATTCTGTTCCACTGATCTGTTTGTCTGTTCTTGTGCCAGTACCAGACTGTTTGGGTTACTATGGCTTTGTATATAGCTTGATGTCTGCTATTGTGATTCCTCCTACTTCATTCTTCTTTCTCAGGATTGCTGTAGCTATTTGGGGTCTTTTTTGACTCCATATGAATTTTTTAAGTGTTCTAATTCTATGAAATATCATGTATTTTAATAGGGATTGCATTGAATCTGTAGATGGCAAACATATTCACCAATGACACATCAGAAAAGGGTTTGATCTCCAAAATATATAAAGACCTAATACAACTCAACACCAGGGAGACAAACAACCCAATTAACAAACGAGCAAAGGACCTGAACAAACACTTCTCCAAGGAAGACATACAAAGGGCCCACAGGCACATGAAAGAAGGCTCAACATCACTAGCCATCAATCAGAAAGATGCAAATTAAAACTACAATGAGATACTACCTCACACCTATCAGAATGGCCATCATCAACAAATCAACAAACAACAAGTGCTGGCGAGGATGTGGAGAAAAGAATCCTGGTGCAGTGTTGGTGGGAATCCAGCCTGGTGCTGCCACTATGGAAGATAGTATGGAATTTCTTCAAAAAACTAAAAATAGAACTGCCCTATGACCAAGCAATTCCACTGCTAGGATTATACCCAAAGAATCCTGAAACACCAATTCAGAAGAACCTATGTTCATAGCAGTACTATTTACAATAGCCAAGTGCTGGAAACAACCTAAGTGCCCTTCAGTGGATGAACATATCAAAAAAAACTTTGGTATATTTACACAATGGAGTTTTATGCAGCAGAAAGAAAGCAAGAACGCCTACCATTTGTGATAGCATGGATGGAGCTGGGGAGTATCATGCTTAGGGAGATAAGCCAGGCAGTAAAAATTAAATACTACATGTTCTCACTTAATACAGAAGACTAATGAACAAACAAACAAACAAAACAGAACCAGAGACATGAATACAGGGAACACACTTTCAGTACGTAGAGGGGAGAGGGTGGGGGAGAGGGGAAGGAGGCAAGGAAGGGGAACACTATAGTCATGGAACTAGCACGGATAACCCAGATACAAACAACACATGGGATTGACTGTTGGGGGCAGGGGAGGGCAGAGGGGAAAAAATGAGATGAATGTAATATAACAATAAAATATATATATACATATACGCACACATATATGTACATACATGTACACCTATACGTATACATACATACGTATATATACATACATATATCTTTTTTTTTAAAGCAGAGTTGGAACCTACTCACTCAGTGCTGTTGTCGTGGTGGGCAGGAAGGTCACTGCTCATGCCCCAGCCAAGTTCCCTTAGTCACGAGCCCCTACCCCCACCTCATCTCTGCATCATTACTGTAACAGCCACGTGCAAATGAAGTCAACAGTGAGGAGGGGCCCAGTGCTACATGGCTCAGCTTACTTCACCTTGAGCAGGGTTTTCTGCCCAAGTTTGGAAGGGGACTGATGGTGCAGAAAAAAGTGAGTGAGAAAACAAGCAGCCTGAGCCTAAGAATGAGCTTCTCAGACTCCGTAGCTCATAACATCTCAGGTTCAGCACTACCTCATCTGCCCTAACGCTTCGTGGGAATAAACCCCGAGGGATCAGAGAGTGAGTGCACAACAGCTAACGGTGGTCTCTGTTTATAGATGGAGAAACCTAGACTCAGAGAGATGAATTCACTTGTCCAATTTATGCAGCTAATAAATAAATTCTGGAGTCAGGAATCCAACCTTGAGAAGTTGGAGTGCAGGCTCCTAACCACTGTGTTGTAGCACAGACAAGTATTTTTACAGGAAGCTCAAAACAACACACAGGGACAAGAAGGCTGTAGTCACTCACCCTTGAAGCACAGCCTTTATTATGAGTGTTGGGCTATGACGCAGGCCACATCAGATTCTGCCTGTCTCCTCTACTGCCTAGAATAAACTCAAATTCCCATGGTGGCCTAGCATATGCTCTGTAGCACCTGCCCACCTAGCTCTCCAACTGCATCACATGCCACCTCCTGACCACACCGCCCCCTTCTGCAGTTCTCATGTTAGGGGATCACACACACAGGACACTGGAGAGATGAGGCTCCCTCCTATCCCTCCTCCCAGGCCCATGTTAAAGACCACATCCTCTGAACAGCCTTGTGTTGTGACAAGACAGTCTGAGTGGCTCCTGTCCCCAAGGTCTGCACCCACCGTTAGTACTGAACACCTTCCCACTAGCTCTGTACTGTCCATCTCTGGTATACGATGCTTTGTTAGTATATTATTTCTCTGACTCCCACACTGGGCTGCATATTTCACAAGGGCAGCATCCATGTCTTCCTAACTATGCCTAGAACAGGGACTGGGACACAGCAGGAGCTGAGTAGATATTTGTTGAAAGATATTCATTGAAAGAATCAATAAATCAAGTTTCAGGGATTCATACGAAGATGAATTTTAAACCCTCGCACTCTCCATGGTTTTTACAGAATACAACTGTAAAATCCAGCATCCAGGCTTACCCAGGCTTTGCTTGTCCTAAGACTAATAAAAGTGCATACCACAGACTACCCTCTGCCAGAATCACTGGGCAGTACTGACCAGGAACTCAGAGCTGAATCAGCAAATGCCACCTAGAGTACATATCTTTATCTCAGGACTGCAAGAAGGCAGAAAATCCCATTCTCCCACACCTCCTTGCCAATAACCATAAGGACAAAATCCCTCAGTGATCTGGGAGACAATGTTCCAAACTCCTACTATTTGGATGGGCTACAGGTAATCCCATAAGGAGTCAGAAAGAAACTGACTCCGGTCCCTGAAGTCACTACAATAAACATTATCTGTGCAAGGAAAGGAATATTGACTGAAATGGATAAGTATTTTGTTGGAATGCAATTGAGTCTCTAAAAAATAAACAAACAGTTATTGGCAGAGGGCCTGCTGCTGGTGGATTTGAAAAGCAATTTCACAAAATTATTTTTAACCAAGAGCTCTATTTTCTTAGGATGGAGTGACTGAGTATGGTGGAAAATGACAGAAAAATTTTATGTCGGTTTAAGCCTACACTACAATGGATCTTCTCAGTCAAGAAATATGTTTAGCTTAAGCTTAGGGCTCTCTATCTTTGTACAGTTAGGTTAGTCTTTCAAAATATAAACTACTTCAAGCTGTGGGCCACAGGTAAGAGGGATCTGTTACTACCCCAGATGCGCTGACAGAGCTGGGGTACAAGATCTTGTAACAATACAGGGAATCCACTGCAGCCTATACCACTAGCCCCCAAGGCAGGATCCGGAATTCCTGGTACCCCAAGGGCTGGGATGGAAGATTGGAAGCCAAGCCTTCTGTGGACAAGGGCTTCCCTCTAGTTGTTCCTTGGGCAAATCTCCTTTCCTCCTATGTGGCAGACCCTGGAGAATGAGCAGTGGGTGTGAGCATGGAAGTGTTGTGACGTGGGACATAAAGCCTACAGACACAGAAATGGAGAGATATGGTGCTGGATTTTGGACTTTTCTTCCTACGCAAAGATAATTTCCGGGTTTTGAAAAAGTACCACTGCACTGGCTGGTATGGCTCAGTGGATTGGCACCAACCTGCGAACCCAAAGGTCGCTGGTTCAATTGCCAGCCAGGGCACATAACCAGGTTGCAAGCCAGGTCTCCAACCAGGTCCATGGCTGGAGGCAGGTGAAAAACAACCATACATTGTTTCTTCTCTCCCTTTCTTCCTCCCTCCCTGTCCTTCTCTCTGAAAATAATGAATAAAATCTTTAAAAAAATAGAAAAAGGAAAAGAAGAAGTACCACCAAAACTATTAACGGACATTTGTGAAAGAATAGACAGTGGTATTACAATCTGCAGCATATGTGTAAGGAGCCACAGATAGGCTGGCTATAGGGCAGGAGAGCCTCCTGGGTCCCCCCCCTCCTTTTTTTTTTTTTTTTGAGTTGGATAAATGGGGCAAGTGACAGAGGACAAGAGAAGAGAGCTGTCACTCTCCCATGGAAAACCAATCTGAAGGCTTTCATCTGAAGAGCTTAAAAATGGTCTTTTCAGTTTAAATATGTAAAAAGAAAGTAATACATTGTGTAACATTGAAAGCATGTCAACCACATTGTTTTCTAAGTTCATAAAGCTATTCTTCACCTGTAAGAGGAAATGAGAATGCCTACCTTCTAGGAGGGCAGTTTTGAAGAAAAAACAGAAGCAGGACATCGTTTGTGTAAGACTTGACATTCTGCATGACCTATATATAGGAAGCCCGCAGTAAACGGTAGCTGCTGTATCAGGACTAGCACTGTTACCGTTGCTGTTCTGGGACAGAGATCAGTACGATCACAATCAGTACGCACATAAGGGAGTGGACAGAAACAGGGTTGGCAGAGGGAGAAACTAAATTGTTATTCGGCTGACCAAAATGTCCGCACAGTCATTTTCCATAAAATAAAAGACCCATTTTTCATTTTCACAATAACTTTATTGATTTGGATACTATGAGTAGGTCAGGTATCCCCTGAGTGATATAACATTGACTGCTCTCAATTTAAAGCCTTGATTTGATCGCTATCAACTTCAATTAGTCCACCCTGCTGTGGAGCATTGTCCAGTGAGAAATCTTCAGCATAAAACTTTGCAAACCACCTTTGACATGTTTGATCAGTCACGAATGTTCTCTATATACTGCACAAACCTTCTTTTGTTTCACTACAAACATCAAAAAGGGCATTTTTGCCCTTCCTGAAATAATAAAGAATAATATGCCAAAAATACAGCATGTTTTCATCCATCTTTAATACTAAAATGGCTGCACAAAAATGCACCAATTTTGGTAACATTTTTTAAATGCATTCTAATATGACAACTGTCACAATACAACCTAACAATAGCGTTTCAAATGAAGTTAAAGATAACTAAGTGCTACTAGAGTCACAGGAAAAAAAATGGACAAAGTTTTTGGCCAACAAAGGCCTTGGTCACTCCCACAGGGAGCTCTGGACCAGGTCAGCTCCTGAGAACTGTCACTGACCTGGGCAAGGAGGCTGGGAAGAAACAGTGGGGTGCATCTGAGCCTATCCAAATTACTAAGTAAGAAGATGCTTTGGAGGGCCCCTGCGACTTACCCAAAGCCACAGTAAGTACACAGCAGGGCTGGGAAGGGACACAAGGTCCACTGACTTCGATCCAGTCCTCTTCAGAGGCCCTGGACTTGTGGGAATCGTTTGGCATTTGTGTCCTTTGTTGCGCCAACAGCTTCTCTGCCTCCTCTGAGCCCACACAGCACAAGGAACATCCACTTAACCTAGTTCCCGGATCTTTTCCTGAGATTAGGCTGTTGAGTTTATTCAAGAGAAAAAAATATTAAGAAATGGAGTTCTTCTAATTATGCCTATAAAGATTCTCATGATCTCACAGGCTTCCCTTCATGTGAGACACAAATGCACACGTACCACAGACCCCCAAAGGGTCTGCTTAAGTGAAGCTTTTGGCCATAAACCTACCAAATTAGTAACTAGGGAGGCAGCCTTGGAATCCGTCCTTTCGCAAGCACCTCAAGCCTGCAAATCACTGCTATAAATTAATCATATCACTGCTCTACAGCGATCATCAGGTTGGTTCGCAGGTTGGTGCCAATCCACTGTTTTCTTTGTGCCCTTAAACTGACTCTAAAAGCAACTAGTAGGACTGAAGAATTCTCAAATGAAAAGGCATCTTGGAAATAACTAAGTCTCCATTTTTGAGAAGAAAAAAAATCAGAGCCAGGGCAGAAGGAGCCTTGTCCACGGTAAACGGAAGAGGCCGATGAGCACAGCCAGGCACCACACAGAGTTGAGCCTTCTTCCTGCACTAACAAGCTTTGCGGGGGGTTTCAATCACCTTTCAGCAGCAAAAGCAGTCATTTTAAAAATGTATGTTCCAGGAGTATTCTCAATAACATTATCGTGTGTTCATTTGTATTAGTTATCAATACCCCCATTACTTCTAACAATTCCTAATTTGTGTGTCTTTTGGCTAAAGATATTGATGGGAAGAGAGGACTCAAAAACCATTCATTCCAAAAGGAACAGTATTTCCTTTACAGTTTCTTTGGATTGGACCTTAAAATTCGGATTTATTTTTATTCATAAGTGAGCCTGGGTTTTCAAATCTGTTCCTTAGAGAAGAAGGGGGAGAAGGGCATGGACACTACACCTCAGATCATGACCACATTTCAGGTTTATTTTTTGACATCTCTCAAATTTTGATTAACGGCAAGTATAGTGACAACAATGATGATGATGATGATGATGGAAGAATCAACCTACAGTGTCCTCTTTATTAGTCCCCCCACTCCATGACTCAAACAAACATAAAATATGAAAGATGTGGCTGCTTCCATTGGCATCTGCAGTGCTCCAGGTCCCCAAATGGTGTGTTGTTAATTCCATTCATAGTAAATTGAGGGCATAAATAAAGTCTTAATTCAGGCGTCTATGAAAATATGGCTGGCTGGCATGCCAGCATAGCCCAAAACCTGCTTCAACTGGTGTTCCTGTCCATCAATCCCATTAAAAGTTGCTCAACTCAGGGGCCAGCTCAGAGCCAAGTGCAGAGAGCTCCGGAGCCGGTGTAGGGAGGCAACACAGGTGGTGGCTCAGCAAACAAGACATCCGTCAGGAGGACCAAGGCTCCACTTCTGGCTCCCACCAACACATGGTATGTTTAGAAAACACGTTTTTTCTCCTGGTGCCTTCAACAGCATATCTACTACTGGGTGATTTCCACCCAGGGTCGTTCACAATATCTAAGGCCGGAGGAACTCCCAACATCATGTGAGCCACACAGCTGTCTGCAAGACAGCCTGATTTCTCAACATCCCAGGGGTGGGGAAAAGAGCTAATTTCCCTTTTAATTAAAAAAATCCAGATACAGTCTTACCAGTGATGTAACCACAGACAGGTGCTTAGAATACAGAAACCAAGGGACTTGTCACCTCTGACATTCAGTAATCACTTATTGGCCACAAGTTCTTACTCTTCCAACGATCAGTCTACACTGGAGTCAGCTCAAGATGACGATTAACACAAAGTTCCTCAATAATAACTCAGAAGCTGCTTCCCTCCTGCCACCAAAATCATTTCCATTTAGAAATGTACTGAATTCAAAATAGATGCTTCCAAAGAAGTGGGGAAGGACTAGCAGTCATTGGCAATTTAGCACAGGTTTCCAGGACCCATTTCAACAATCAGAGTTCTCTGTGCATCCCCAGTGGGAACTGCCCCAGGCTAATCAAAGGAGAAAGTGGAGCTTAACCAGTCGATCTGCAGTAGCGCGTAGCCTGGAAGGGCAAGGCAATGAACCCGGCTGAAGAGCAGTGGCCTCTGGGTCCCCACTTCCCAGAAGAGGGCACCTGAGTGGCCCTTGGCCGCTCCTCCCCTGCGCACTACCCACACATACCCTGGGCCAGGGGCAGGATAGCAGGCAGCCTTCATAGACTGCAGGGCGCCAAGGGAAACAGTTCCCACCTGGAAGCACGCTGGACACACAGAGAGGCAGCAGATGTCAGTGTCAGCAGACTTGCTGGGATTTTTCCAAAAACAAGTATCATCATTTTTATAGATTAAAGTATGATGCAAAGACTTAAAATGAGTTTAGAGAGAGAGATAACTTGCCACTTCGTGGGAGAAGGAAAGGTAATGAAGTAACCTGAGGCCCCTAGAAATAAAAACTTTTCATGCTTCTAGGAAAAGAAGCAGAATATATCCATCCAAGCTACTTATAAATGTCCTTAGCTCTGGCCCCCCAAATTACTCCCTGACTTGCTCAGAAAATAAAATAAATGCTATTTTAAACAAGCTGTTTCTTGCTAAAGGATGAATGACATAATCTAATCAGATACCAGATTCACCAAAGGAACAGTGTCTCTTTAGTACCAAGGCAAAAAACTTCCAAGAAATCTGAAGGAAAAAACAGAATGTATATGAAAGAACTTTATAAAGTATAAACCAGTACCACAACCAGAAATTTCAAATCTTTTTCTTCTGCATTGCTACACAACATTACACGGAGTAACACAGGGAGAGAGCAGTGGCTGAGAACATGCCCAGTCTCGTGGCCACACCCATGGCCCATCCCCTGCTGGTGGGTCCAGCAGAGGGCACACCCATCAGGCTCTGAGCACAATCCTCTGTAACTGGTGTAACAGGAGATTCCCAGCACTCCCACATCTATATCTGAGTTTCTAAAAACTCAGAATTAGTAGAATAGAGAACTGACAGAAATGCTAAAGACATAAATTACACAATGATTTGGTGAGTACCTACTTTGTTCCAATAGATAATAACTCTTCCATTGCATTAGGGTTTCTGAGGATAACTAAGAAGTATTTTGTTCCTCACATTTAGTTTTTTTCAATCCTCACCTGAGGACATGCTTATCGATTTTTTTAGAGAAGGGAAGGGAGAAAGAAAAGGAGAAAAACATCAGTGTGAGAGAAAAACATCAACCACACAGGCCCCAACCAAGGACAGAACCCGCAACTAAGGCACATGCCCTGACCAGGAATGGGACCTACACCCTTCCAATTTGTGGGACAATGCCCAATCAACTAAGCCACACCAGCCACAGTGACTTTAGAAAAGTTTTAATCTACTTGGAGTTTAATGATGAATGCATTAATCAGTGCACGACACTGGGCAGTCACTAGCAGATGAAACTAGCATGGTCCTGGTTCTAATACAGCTTACAATCTGGTGGTGACAACGATGTCACACTATGCCTTCCACAGATGACAGTATAGTGGATACCAGAGGAAAAGGGGGAAAGATGAACAGGGTGAAGGGGTTCAAATATATGGTGATGGAAGGAGATGACTTTATGTGGTAAACACACAATAAAATACACAGATGATGCATTACAGAATTATAGACCTGAAACTTACTGTGTTATTAACCAATGTTACCCCAATGAATTTAAGAATAGATAAATGATCTTCTGGTGCTATATTTGAATTAGCCTAAACTAATACAAACAATCCATGATGAATAATGTTTTTTTGTTGCTTTTTATTTTTTAAAGATTTTATTTATTATTTTTCAGAGAGAGGGGAAGACAGAGAGGCAGAGAGGGACAGAGACATCAATGTATGGTTGCCTTTCACATGCTTCCAGCTGGGAACCTGGCTGGAGACCTGGCTTGTAACCTGGTTACGTTGCCCTGGCTGGGAATTGAACCAGTGACCTTTGGGTTTGCAGGCCAGCTATGTTTTTTTAAATAAAGGATTGGTAAAAAGATAAATAAAATAAAAGAAGTAAAATGCCCCCCTCACTTTCAAACAGTGGAGTTTAAATATTTTCTGACTCAGACTCACCTATGCAGTGGCCCTGACCCTAACTTGCGTGTCCTTCTCTGCTCAGTGCAGGAGAACCAATGGGCATCATTTTCAAATGTGCAGAGCCACCATGATTTTAATTATGTGACACACAAGGCTGGTCCAGAGAAAGAGCTGTGCAACCCACTGCCTCCTCAGTGTGGTTTCTATGGCATGGCCACAGACAGCTTCTAAATTTAAGCTCGCACTGCCTTTTAATTGGGTGGTTAAGTATTGTTTCCCACCCACTCTTGCTACTAGCTTAGCCCCAGGCTAGTAATTACCAGCAGGACAGGTCAGCTGTCACATCTACACCCAGTCCATCATTTCTGACATCCGTAGCTGGTGACAGGCTCACCCTTTTCCTGTTAGCAAATCTGGGTTAGCCGGTGTCTGGCTTCATTTTCGCCAAGGCAGGATAGCCAGTCTTCCTACCTATGACTTAAATTATTTAGCTGAGTTTTCTGCAGCTAGCATGTGTCTGTTCGCCTGATAGATATTTATGGATTCAGGGTCTTCTCTGACCCTGGCCCTCTGCTAGGAGCTAAGCGTATGGATGCGAGTCCAACAGGCAAGGTCTTGCCCTCATGCAGCCAATTTCCCAGTGGGAGCAACAGGCAATGACCTGCTGAAAAATCAAATAAATATCAATTGTGTTCAGGGCTGAAAGGGGAGAAGAAAAAATGCTATGAGGAAAACCAGGAGAACCTAATTTAGGTGGAAGGGAGAAGGCAAGGAAGGCCTCAGTGAGGAAGAGATCATCAGGCCGAGACCTGAAGGATGAGAAGTTGCCTTTCAGGTAAGAGTGAAGAGCAGTGAATTCCCCACAGAAGAACCGCAGCAGAGAAGCCCAGAGGCAGGAAGGCTGTTGATAGATTCAGAGGATTGAAAGAAGGCTGGGCTGCAGTAAGGAGGGAGAGAAGCCCATCTGAAGTTGTTTAGATTTTATTCTAAGTGGGACACTGACCCCTATGGAGTTCATTTGTCCACTTATCCCATCAGTCAGCATCTACCAGGTTTACTTACTGACTTTCATGCACCAGGCACCATTCTAGAAGCAGAATGTGTCAGTACAATAAACAAAACACACGTCATCCTGGATCTTAAATTCTAGGTGGGAAGCTAACACAGATGTTTTCTTGGTGCCACATTTGTAAAACAATCCCTTTGGTTCTCTATGCAGAATGGAAGCGGGGAGGCCAGGCAGCCGCTGTATGGTCTCCCTGCACCAACCCCTGCAGGGCGGCTCCCTCCCAACGCCTCTTTGGAAGGCATTCTGCGCTGCCTGTTAGCTACAATGGAAATGGCTTTGTGTGGCTCCATCACTCCCCCTCCCCAGTGCTCAAAGCAGCGCTTTGGCAGGGCTGGCTATGGCTGAACCAGTCAATAGCCCAGACGGCCAAGTGCGGGGCAGCACCTCTGAGACCCTTTGGAGCAAGAGATATGAACACCTAGGCCATGTGCTGAATACAGCCGTTGAGCTAAAAGAGAAAGAGATGGCTGATCACTCAGTCCACCCAGGAAGACATTTCCATGGCCTTCCTTCTCTTTCCATACCTTCACCACACACACACTTTTAGGGTAAAAGAAATGGGAACTGGGCCCTACAGAGAATGAATTCAGGACCACCACCACATGACTTAAAAAGGCTAGCCAACTTTTTTCTAGCTGTAACCTAAGGGTCACCTGTATTTCCATCAGGAGCACTGAACACTAAATACTGATTTCTTTGTGTCCAACTCCTGCCCTGACCCTAGGACTTTCAGAATCTAAATCCTGGAGTGAAACTTTGGAAATCCTTCCTTTTCCACATGCTACCTAGGGATTTTTCCCTTCAACTTTCTCACCATAAAAACTGATTTGTTCAACTCAAGGTAAAGCACACAAATTAAGTATCTGCTCATTTTTCCAAGATGAGGGAAAATTCCATGACCTATAAAAGCCCTTCCTCCACTAAGATTAAATGGGAGGCAGGATGTCACAGTGGCTTTAAGGCTTTGGGGATCTAGGTTCAAATGCTAGCTCTATTAATAGCTAAGTGACCCTGACAAGTTACTTAATCTCTTTAGACCTTAGGTTTCTCATCTGGAAAATGGAGAGCATACCACATCACATATTTACTGTGAGGATTAAATGAAGCCACAGGGTAAAATCCTCATCTAGCACATGCTAGGTACTTGATATATGGCAATGTAATGGCTGTCCTATGACTTTCTCCTTCTCCTTCACCTTGGCTATAATCAGGACCTAGAGAATATGACAGTAAAAGGTGAAAGGAGATTACAAACTAACAGATACTTGTTCTTTCCTCTCTAAAAGAGATTTTATATGCATCATAATCATCATTCCAGAGACAATTCTGTAGCTTAGGACACTCCAACTGGCAGCCTGAATCCCTTACATAAGCGTAGAAATAGTTATTCCCACAGGGGAAAAAAGCAAAACTCCCACACACTAGCCCTCTCGTGCTCCCTGAAAGCTGCAAATGCTGGGCTTGTCAGAAAGCACCTCTTCTATCAGTCCCTAGAGATCCTTCTAGCCCAAAGGTACTTTTCTGCCACAGAGAGCGGAGGGGTGGGAGGAAGAAGAGGGGAGGTGGCATCTAATACCATTGCCAGAATTTAGTCCTCATTTAAATTCAAAACCTAATAAAGGCAGAAGCCTCCAAAGAAACACACACACACACACACACACACACACACACACACACACTCCCAAATGGCAGAAGGGAACCAAAGACTTGAGAAGTAAAATATATTTTGGGGGACTGGTGATTGTGATAAACCAAATGGTGGGTACCTCGCCACTTCTCCCTAGTCTAAAGGCTGTCTCCTTGCAGTGGTGCATCTTTATCCTTTTTGGATATGATTCTCTTAACCCCATCTTTAACGATGCTGCGTTTGGAAGGCAAGGGGGTAAAAGGAAATTTGGATGGCTTGAATGGAGGAAGGAAAAGGGAAATGACAGGCTTTCCAAACAGGCAATCGGCCCATGAACACAGAAACAAGAAGTCAGCAGGAACCTCTGTTAATGAATTACATGACTTCTGAGAGAGAGTGATGGCAAATGACAGGGCTTTCCTCTTTAATTCTCGAGCATACCTGGATCTGTGAGATTGTGTTTCCAATTGTGATGGCTGCTCTCTTGGCCTAGAACATGCATTTCAGCTCCCCTTACACTGTCTTGTTCTGACAAGCGACCCTGAGACTCTGACCACATGGAGGGCCTATCACCCTGAGAAAGCTGATCCCTGTGTGGCATGCCCTGGTCACAGGATTTGGTCCAGGGTCAGATTTGGGACCCTAGCTAATAGGAGGGTATTTCCCAGGAATTTTCTAAAGGAGCTGGCTGAGACACATCTCTTTTTGTTTCTATTCAAGAAGCACTGGGGAGCCGGCCTGGAAACTGCACACTGCCACATCCCTCTGCATTGAAGGCCACCAGGAAAGGAAGCTGACACCTTGGAGGAAGTCTGAGTGCAAAGGCAAAGTGAACCTAAACTCGATCAGGTCCTACGCTCCAGACCCTGGTTGGACGCTCTTCCTTTCAGCCACTGAGGTATCAGCTTTCCTGGAATTGAAAGGAACTTGGATCTCTAACACCTGAAATTCCATGAATGCCAATATGGTGGCCGAGATGACAAAACCCAGGAGAGCAGGTTATGTGCTACCTGGAATCCAAGCTCATGATAAAAATAAATGTCTCTTTTTTAAAACTTCCTTCACTATAAAAACAATACATTTACAACAGCAACAAAAAACAAACTAGTGACACATTTTTTTTAAATATGTAATGACCTATACATTCAAAATGGACACAATCTTGCCAAGAGAAATTAAGACCTAAATCAATGGGGGAGATGTATTTATGGATGGGAACATGCATTGTTTTTAAGATATAAATTCTTCTCATCTTGGTATACAGACTTACCAAAGTCTCAAACAAAATCTCAGTAGCATTTTTGAAGAAACTGACAAACTGATTCTAAAATTTATCTTGAGATGTAAAGGATGGAGAGTAGCCAAAACAAGTCTGAAAAAAATAAGAACAAAGTTGGAAGCTTGCACTAATTATACAATTAGTACCCCTCTCCCAGTTTGGACAGCCAAAAGTGTTTCCAGACATTGCCAAATGTCATTGGAGAACAACATACCCACCATCCCCTCAATTAAGAGCCACTGAGCTATTGTAATCAAGATAGTGAAGTACTGGCACAAGGACAAATAAAGCAATGGAACACAACAGAGGGTCAAGAAATACAACCACACATATATGATCAATAGATTTTTGACAAAGGTCCAAAAACAATTCAGTAGGTAACAAAGATAATCTTTTCAACAAATGGCATTGGAACAATTAAATATCAACAGACAAACAAGAAAAAAGAAAAGACGAAACCCAATTCATACCCACACCATACATAAAAATTCAAAATGAATTCTATACCTAAATACAACATAAAACTTGTAGAAGAAAATATATGGGTGGTGAAGGGGACCCAGGGGAGGAAAAAATGGGATGGATGTAATACAACAACAATAAAATTAAAATTAAAAAAAAAAAGAAAATATATATGAAAATGTCTGTGACCTTAGGTTAGGCAAAGAGTTTTTAGTTATGGCACTAAAAGTAGGTTCTATAAATAATAAATCAATAAAATGAATATACTCAAAATTAATAACCTCCATTTCTCAAAATGAACTGTTACAAAAATATAAAACACAGAGCAGAATTGTGGAATCACATATCTGATAAAGGACTTCATTATTTCTACATGCAATTCATGTAGAAGGTTAAAAAACTATTAAACGCAATGATAAGAAAACAAATAATTAAAAAATTGGTAAGGAATTTGAACAGATACTTAATCAAAAAGAACATATGGCTGGAAAATAAGCAAGTGAAAAGATCCACAACATTATTGGCTCTTAGGAAAGCAAGTTAAAACCACACTGAAATACCACTTACACTCCTATTAGAATGGCTAAACTTAGAAAGACTAACCATACCAAATGTTAGTGAGCACGTGCAGGAAGAAGAACTCTTACACACTGCCATTGGGAGTGTGAAATGGAATAATCACTTCAGAAAACAGCTGGGCAGTTTCTTAAAAAGTTAAATGTCTTCTTCTATTATAGATGTGTTAGGGCAGCCGTAACAAACCTTCTTTTTAATTAAGTTATTGTTGCTCTATTACAGTTGTCCCATATTTATCCCATTGTTTTATCCCACCCCACCTACCTCACCCCCTCTCCCACAGTAAACTGCCACCTTGTTGTCCATGTCCATGGGTCATTTATACTAGTTCCTTGGCTAAACTCTCCCCTTCAAATTGAGTGTCAAGCAAGAGAACTGACTGCCTTCCAGCTCTGGAGGAAGGAAGTCTAAGAGCAAAGTGTCACAGTGCTGGTTTCCTTGCCGGGCTGGGAAGGAGCCTGTCCCAGGCCTCTCAGGAGCTTCCTGGTGGGTGGTGTCAGTCCCTGGCATTCCCTAGCTTGGAGAAGCATCACCAGTCTATGCCTTCCTCTTTCCACGGCCTCTGTCTCGTCCTGTGTGCATGTCTGTGCCCAGATTGCCTCCTTTTTTCAAGGATACCACTTGTATTGAATGAGGGTGCCCCTCATAACCTCATCTTACCTGATTGCCTTCAGTAACATCACACTCTGAGATACTGAGGGTGAATATGCCAACAAATCTTTTGGGAGGGGGACAAATTGCAATTCATTATACCTATGATCCAGCCATTTTATTTCTAGGTATCTATCCCAAATAAATGAAAACCTATGTGCATATGTCTATAGGTATTTTATTCATAATAGCCAAAAAGTGAAAGCAAACTGTCAACAGACGAATGAATAGATTGTCTATTTGTCAATAGACGAATGAATGAATAAACGAATGAATAAATGATAAAACACTCCTCAACAATAAAAGTTATCATTGTTCCATACAATTACAGAAACAAGAATCAAAATAATTAACCTGAGTGACAGAAGCCAGGCAAAGAGAAATACATCTTTTCTGATTCATTTTATCTAAAGAGAAGAAAATGCACGTCTTGTGACAAGAACCAAATCTGTGGTTTTCTGGGGATGGGCGATGGGGCATAAACTTTCAAAAATGAGAGATGTGTTGACTACTTTGTGGTGATGGTTTTACAGTTTTGAACATAATTCAAAATGTATCAAATTGTATACTTTTTATAAATACAGTTTCTCATGTTAGTTATACCTCAACAAAACTGCTTAAATAAAACACACCTTATGCATAAAGTAGGCACCCGGTTATGCAGGCCATAAGGCACTGTCATGCCAACCTGACAGTGATTTTATAAAGCAGTTGGGACATCCTCAAGAAATGCCACTCCATCATTTAAAGACAGGCTACTGATGTTTCACAGCAGTTATAGTCTTATAATACCATCTAAGATGCCATAAAAAGAAATGCTACCATCTAAAAGAGGTACAGTGTTTCAGACTGGAGAAAGAATACTTGCAGCCCCTGCTTATTCCTGCTTATTCCATATAATTAAAGTAGAAATGGGAAATACCATAGGACGAGAAAGGGCTTCCCAGGCCAAGTTGTCCTGCCAACGCCAAACCACCTCATTAATTTCATAGACATTCTGAGCTTAAAAGAAAGTGTCTCAAGCTTGGGGTGACGTGATGAATTGATGTGCACCCTGTTTACATGGAGCATGGTGTGGTGATGAGTTTGATGTGTTCCCTGTCCGCAAGGAGCCCGTAGGCTTTGGGGGAAAGGGCAGACGCTGCACACTCAGCTTTCCAGCCCACGGCTGGATTAGGCTCTGTGAGTGGCGTGTGCTAAGTGCGAGAGGAGCCCAAAGGAGGCAGGGGGATGAGCCTGTCAATTCTGATCCTGTACACAGCTCATCGGAACATAAATCCATCGCAAGTAAATAAACTGCCAATGGAGATCAGACCAAGACCACCCAGATCAATGTGCTGTATCCGACAGTGATTTGCACCAGCGGTATGGTGGGGGTGGGGGGAACATACTGTTGTCTTCCTTGACGCTAGCATCAACTTTAGGGACTACTCCCCACACAACCTAGGGCCCTTACAATCTGTGTCTACGAACTGAAATTTAGCTAAGTCATGTGGGGTCTAGAATATAGTGCGAGAAAGGATGTAATTAAGTCTACAGAATCAATAGTACTCTAGATAAGACTATTTGAACTTGATATATCAATTCAGTGAATCCATCAGTCAAACCAATATTTGACGACTTGCAGACAAAACCACCGATTGATTTTCTATCTTTTTCTTTGTATAATTGATTGCTGCTCGATGTAGCACAGTGGGAGAGAACCTGAATATTTCATCAAAATGCCCAAGAGGCAGAAAGAGAATGAGTGGAGGACAAGCACTAGAATCAGAGACTCTCCATCAGGCTGTGTGACACTAAGTAAGTTAATGAGCCTCTCTGAGACTCAACACTAACTTAATAAGCCTCTTTGAAATTCAGACCCCTCACTGATAAAAAGGGATAGTAAGAGTACCTGTATCAAACAGTTGACCTGAGGATTTAATGAGCCCACGTGGTGGTCCCCCTGCCATGGCACTTAAAACAAATATTTTTGTTATTATTACTACTGCCATTGTTATTTGTGTTCTGTATCTGTTACCTGCCTTCTAGGTATGTCTCCATTTGCAAGCTTTAATCCACTTACCTATAAGATGGAACTAATGAGAGCTAGCCTCTCAAACCCAACAAATTAATCAAGAGGTTGTTACACTTAAGAGATGTGCACTGAACATTAAGGCTGGAGAGTCAAATAAGATGTGATTCCTGCCCTCCAGGAATTTCAGTCTAGTGAAAAAGATGGACAAGCAGGTAATGACAATCCAGAATGAAGCTGCTCTCACAGGTGACCCACAGGCTGGTGTGGATGACCATAGGAAGAACTCCTATCTAGTAGCAGTTAGGACTGGCTTCTCAAATGGGAGTTAGCCACAAAAGAGTTTGTGACAAAGGGGACACAGAGTCAAAGGCTGAAAGGCCTTTGTGATTTAGTAAATATCAAGAGTTTAGTTTGGCTGGTGGGTAGAATCTTTAAAAGGGAGAAATAAAAGAAATGCTATTGGGACAAGTAGGGGCCAGAACAGACAGGCTTCTGAAACTAAATGAAGGGGTTTGGGCATTACCTTGACGTACACAAAGTTTCTGGTGCCAGCTGAACACAAAGCTGCCACCAGAAACTAATGTTAACATATAAGTGAAAATACTCTGTAATTATAGTCTTAATCAAATGTTGCTACCATCACCAGCTACACAGGAATTCCAGGTAAGCAGTTCTGTACTATGTTGCTGCTACGGATTATAGGCTTGGTTCCTCCAAAATTCATGTTAAAACCCTAGTCCCCACGTGATGGTGTTAGAAGGTGGGGCCTTTGGAAGGCGATTAAGTCATGAGGGTAAAGCTCTCAGGAATGGATCCCAACCCTTTGAAAAGAAACTGCTTCCTCCATATAAGGCAACAGAGGGAAGGGGGCCATCCATGAACCAGGAACCAGGCCCTCAGGAGACATGGGATCTGCCTGGGCCTTGATTTTGTACTTCCCAGCCTCTGGAATGGTGAGAAATAAATTTCAGTTTATAAGCCACCCAAGTCTACTGTACTCTGTTGCAGCAACCTGCCCAGCTAAAATAGTAGTAGCCCATCTCCTCATTTTCTCCACCTACATCATACACTGCCAAAAAAACATTCAGCTATTGCATGATTACTTGCCATTGCAAGTGTGAAGTTTCATGCCTGCTGAAGATCTGCAGGACTCTTGGAGGCCAGTGAGATGAACCATTGCTGCTTTGTATTAATAGTAGTAGATCCTGTCCCTGGTTCTACTCATTAATGTTATATCATCATAGGCCAAGAGCTCCCCGAGAGGCTGCCCTTCTGTCTCCAGGTTTCTTCCCCCTTGCAGTGAAGCAGCCTTGCCCAGAGAACTGAACGTGTTTTGTCCAAGGGGACAAAGACGTGCTTTCAATGTTAAACAAATTACACTGCTGGTCCTTGGATGAGGCTGTATGTCGAATGGGACAAATCCCTCAAAAATCCATAAGGAAATGGAACTACTGAAGCTCCTAGATGAAAATAAATGGTGTCAATTTTTAAAAATATAAATATACTTTAGGATTTCTGTTGTCAGCTATCCATAAATCTTGCTGTCAGATAGGCAGGTAGCCTTGAAACCCTACCGGGCTGCCAATGAATGGTTTATTTTGTCACTAATATGTTACAAAAGGCTTGAACATTTAGTTAAAAAGCAGAAATGGGTAATTTGGGGAAGTAGCAGGAATGTAAATTGGGAAGTTTTCCATGACAGAAGACAGAAGTCTTAGATGCATGCAGCGGTATCATCTATGTGCACCATGTTTAGGAACACTGGGGGTTGAAAATCGAGGTGTCTGTGTCAGAGCCACTTCATAAGACATGGTGCTCAGAGGAAAGCTGGACGTTTTTCCTGCATATACCTTGTATGAGAATAATGCTTTCCAAGAAGTTCCAAAAAGGAAGCTGCCACAAGGTGGTCAGCCCATGATGTGAGATCACACCTGTGCTTTCTAGTCCGGAGAAAGAGCTGGAGAACTGACCTAGTTAATACCAGAGGAGAGACTGCTTTTGCCTCCTGGAAGCTGTTCTCTTGTAAGTTCCCTCTGTTTTAATAATTAGTTACTTAGCCAATTCACTTTAAAATGCCCATCTTCCTGGAGCTCTTAAGGTCATAACAATAATTTTGAATTTATGGAAGCTAATTTATTAGTTTTCTGAATCATTATTATTAAAATTAATTATAGCTATAAATAAGACAATTAAATAATGAACCTGAGACTAGAAAAATCAAACTGAAATATAGTTCATCATATTCTGGAACTACATACAACACATACCAGAACACAAATCTAAGAAAACTAGCTTGAAATATATGAATTCTTACAGAAAACTCTGCTTTAAGTTTAACAGGGTATAGTGTTAGGGAACGGCACTGGTGTAAGGGGCTGGTAGAAAAATCTCCTTCACCAACTTCCTAGCAAGATCAGTGTATCGGCAAGTAATTGATGAAATGCCTTAGTATTATTTTAAATTATTGAATTTCTGCCTTTGAAACCTTAACTTCTGACTTATAAATCCTTTCTATAGAATGCTTTAAGAAGTTTAAAAGCATTCACTAGTTTATACAAAACTATGCTGAAAGGCCTATTTGATGAACAATTTTTCTCACATTGGTCATATATGCTAAAGTTTAAAAGGTTTATAAGAGGGAAAACAGAATAAATACAGTTTTCAATGGGTTACAGAAAGGACCATCAAATAGTCAGCAAAATGCAATACTGGAATAGCTGCTTCAGGGAATCCTGTGAATCCTAGAAGATGGAATGATGATCAACAAAGTTACACCACACTCAAACTGTCAAAATAACATTACACTATGCCTACACACACAGTGGTTAAGTTGGAACACAATGAGTTTCTATTTATTGACCATCTAGAGGGCAAGTCCTGAACTAAATGCTATAAAGAATACCAACATACAGGATATGAATGCTATCCTTAAGATTTCCACCTCCCTGGTGAAATAAGAGTTTAAATGTCAAACCTGAAATGAGTATAATCTGGAACATAATAAAGGTCTAAAGTGCTCACCAATCATTAATTTATCCTACGTTTGTTGGATGTCCATATGACAAACACTATACTAGGTACTGGGTAAATAAAATTAATTACACCTCATCTCCACCCTCAAGAAAACTCACAGTAAGTAGAACAATTTCACACATTGTTTTCCGTATACACTGAACTTTCCCAAATCACTTTGGTCATTGAACACTTTCTTCCAGACTTGTGTTCTTCAGAGCAACTTGGGAAATGCTTATTTCAATCCATGAATGGCATAAAAATTTAAATAAAGGAAATTTATCTAGGTTGCAGCCAGAAATCAGCATGAATAACATGGATTTCAAAAGACTGAATGATGGATAGGCTTCAGGCTGGTGGGCAGATTAAAGCATGTGGCAAAGCACATGTGCAAGGGGACAGAAGTTAAATTGACTGAACTGCAGGCCTCTAAGCCTAGTCAAGGAACATAACATTTAATAGGTGGGCTCAGACCAATACTGGAGAATCTAAAAACACAACTTGACAACTTTGTTCTTGATTAAGAAAGTGATATGAGAAAGCCATATCTTTAAGAAGTAGCCTAGCCATACCATTTTATTGTATTCTGCATATAAAGAAAAGAATATGGAATATACTCAAAGAATAATAGAACCCAAACTCTCTTGCAACCCAGAAAAATAGATTAATGTGACTATGGAAACAAAGATCAAAAAAAGATACTTTGCATAAGAACATTATGTTAAAACTAGATACAAACAAGGTAAAGACTGTAGAAAGTGTATTGGCTTTTCCACAGCACATTATCAGTCTGGGGCATTAGAAAGAAGTTCATCAATCATGAGAGCTTGGAAGTGTTGAACTCTGATCTTGAGAGGGAAACACCATGTAGCTACAAAACTCTTGGGTTGTGAACTTGGGCTAACTGGGTTCAAAAACCATGGCCATCATGTACAACTTGTTTTAGTTTCATCTCAAGTATAATGTTTGTTTTGATTTTATACGTTCACTTACCTCAAGAGGCACAACAAAGTATAACTTTAAAAACATTTTATAGCTTTTATTTTTATATTTGATTTAGTCTTTTAACAAATATATTCTAAACATCCCACATTTCAAGCACTGCACTTGGCACAGGAGGTTCACCACTGAACAGACAGACATGACTCTAGCCCCTGCAGAGCTCACACAACTATACAGAAAAATGTTACTAATGTACAGAAAATTAAGAGTACATCCCTTGCAGCATTTTCATAGACCAGTTCACCATGGCAGATCTAATGTTCACAGATGTCAGAACTGAGCAACAAGCCTGAATTTACTGTCAATATTGTATTAATAGCAACTGGCCTTGCTGCCCTTCAGAGCATGTGGTAATCACCATGAACACTTAACACCCAGAACAGCAGAGCTGCAGTTTCAGGAAGTGGAAACCATCCTTCCTCACATTTTTGCACATAACAGAACTGAAACCAAAAAAGGTAAATGGTTTATTGAAGGCTCCGCAGATAATCAGGGGCAAAAAAGGGACAAGAGTTAAGTCATCCTTTATATCAGCCCTCTCCTCTTTCCAATACCCCAGAAAGGGCACCATTTGTTAAAACACCCAAAAGGCTTTTGAGAGGTTTGGGGCAAGCCAATGACACTAACTGTCTATTGGAAAAGTTACCCCTTTCCCTTTGCCTATTCTTACTCATCTCAAATGGCTTGCAGGATGCTCAGCCAGACCCTTTAACCTCCCTTACCACAGGGGAGGCCACCTTACACAGGCTTTGTCAATCAGGAGGACATCCTCTCCCAACACACTGGCACAGGGATGGGCAAATGCCTCAAGCTAGGCTGGGTGATGTTCTCTCCAGGATTTCTGCCAGAGTATTGGGAAAGATATTTCTCTTGTTCTAGATTCATGAATCATATGGATTCTGAAAGACTGGAACCCCTGGAGCAACAGTCTCTGCCACAGGGAAAGACAGAGCCAGCTGGGGAAAAAGCCAGTGAAGCAGGACCAAGAGATGAAAAGATCAAGCAGGAAATGTCATGACTGAGTCACCAGGATGCAGCCTTGCCTGAAGCCAGGCCTCCCCCAGGCTTTCCACATAAAATGAGCCATTCAAAGCCTTCTCAATCTAGTTGAAGTTTTCTCACTTAGAACTTTTTATAAAAGTCCCCCAAAATACACTAACATTTCCTTCCAAAACACACTTATTACTACCATCTCTAATGCAAAATGTTTTGTTGTACCATCAGCAAAATTCATAAACTTGACGGTCAAACCAAGAGTCTAAGAATTCTAACAGAAAGTGTTAATTAAGGGTGATTTATTATTATCAACAAATTTTGGAGAAAGTCAGCATAGTGTAGTGGGCAAGGTCATGACTTTGAAAATGTATGTACTTGGGTCATATGTCAAATCCTGGCTCTGCCACCTGCTGGCTATGTGACCTTAGGCAAGTTATTCAATCTCTGTGTCTCATCTCATGAGGCCTAAGTAAGAGATGCCTTGCAAACTGCCTATCCCATAGTAAGCACTAAATAGAAAATAACTGTTATTGCTGATATTATTACTGTTGATATTCATAATAGTGGTGGTAAGCACTAACTACAGGCAATTACTGTGCTAAGCATTCAAGATGCAAAATTCAGTAAGGCACAACTCTTCCCTGTCAAGGAACAACCACTGTTCAGAACACTGACAGATGCCAAATAAAGGATAAGAGCCACAAACATCCAGGAGTCCAGGGATGAGGAAGATAACCATAAACATGAATGGCTGGCAAAGATTCCATTGTCTGAAGATTATACGCTAAGTAAAATGCATTATTATTCCTATTTCTGCCAGCAAACATCCATAGGAGCCAATCTAAAAACACTGAATATAACAAGTGAAAGGAGCCTAAATGGTGGGCCAGCCAATTCCCCTTTTCCAGATAGAGAAACAGAAGCCCCTAAAGAGAAGAGGCTTGTACACGTCACCACTCGCCACTGAGAAAACCACCAGAAACTCTTGGTGTTAAGGGGCTTCTCTGGTGCCGCTCTGAAAGGGGCAGCCAACCTATTTCTGTACCTCATTTGCCATTTCTGTTCACCACTCACCACGCCTGACCTCTGTCTCAGCTCCAATCAGTTCAAGGATCCTATCACAATCTGTGGGCTCTGTTGTTGTCACTAGTTAACTGAGCTAAATTTAACATCTTTACCAGCACCATTCATTGCAAAATGCTCAACTGGCACTTTGCTGAAAGACTTATCATTTTCCTCTTAATAGTAACAATCTCAATCCCTAAATTTTTTTCATAAGGGGGTCAGGAATAGGAAGTGGAATCGTTCTCTTGCTTCCATATTGATCTTTCCTCCTTGCATGAGAGTCTGCCCCAGGCAGCGGAGCCCAGCCCCTCAGACATGAGATTTCAACTCCTGCCTGCCTAGGCGGCCTCCTGCACTTGAAACAGAATTCCTAGCACCAGACTAGCATCTCAGCCTGGGGGAAGGCCGTTCTGATTTACCTTGCAACCTATTTTCTGATGCTTAACACCCTGTTATTTCTAAATGCTTAGAACTAACTCATTTCCACAGCCTAGAGTTTTTGAAGAACCAACATGCAGTGCTAATACTGCACTAGCCTCTCGACCAGTGATCCACTCAGAAACACCAAGGCCAGAATGTTTTCCAGGACATCTGACATCCCTGATCCAAACCCAGTCCATGTTTATAAGGATCCATTCTAGAAAGTCAAACTATCCAGCCATGACTTGGAAGTTATTTTCTGAAACTTCAGTCTCACTGACAAAGCGCAGGAAACTTTATATTTTTTCCCCACTCTTCCAACAGCCTCACGGCTCTCTGTTGCTCCGTCACCAGCTGGATTATGGTCCACTAATGGCAGTGGGTTCCAAGGAGACAGAAGGCTGCCTTCAATCCATTTGTTATTTTAATGACAAAGAATTGCCCCGTAAACCTTGTGAAAACCTATTTAATCTAGAAAAAAAAGAGACACCAAGACATTT
Source organism: Noctilio leporinus (assembly GCA_004026585.1). NCBI lineage: Eukaryota > Metazoa > Chordata > Mammalia > Chiroptera > Noctilionidae > Noctilio > Noctilio leporinus. The sequence continues at coordinate 626,679 of PVIW01000257.1, forward strand.
ATGCAGGAACATGGCAACATCAATGTCCATCAAAGCTGAAATAATGGAGTGGAAGGAGACCTAGAAAGGTGGTCCTGGGAGGCAGATGAGCATCCCAGAATCAACAAGGGCTGTTAGCATTTGCTACCACAATAGTTAACCCTCATTTTATCAGAAATTTAAACCTTGCATACTTGTTCTCAAAATTGAAAGTATAAGGATTTACTTCTGTGCAGTCAAAGCGTAAGAAAAAAATAAATTAATAAAACCATAACTCACTTGGGGATCTTAAGATATCACCTCTTATACTTTTAAAATGTGTGAACTAATGCCTAGATTGGAGAAATAAGCAAGGTTCTCTCCCCAAGCCTCTTTAAATGGCCTTAATGTCATTTGAAAAATGATTTGCCAACACCCATCATTCCAGTCTTGGCTCTGTCACTTATTAGCTGCATAATACTAGACAATTTGCTAAACTTCTCCATGCCTCTGTTCCCTCATCTGTAAAGTGGGGGTAACAACATGATGTTGTTATAAGGATCACTGAGATATGTACATGGAGTGCTAATCACATAGTAAGCACTTAAGAAATGACAGGCATTACTATTATTCTTTATAACACGCAGTTTTAGTATAATGTACTGAAGAGATATGTCAACCCAAACTCTTCTCCCCTGATCCTCCATTCTCACTCAGTCTCTTCCTGTCCCTGCACATGCACAGAAGGTGGAGTCAGGAGATCTGGATTTCCATCTTAGCTTTACCATAGACTATGTTGGGTCAATTGATCAATCTAGGCCTCAGACTCCTCATCAATAAGATGGAGAGGTGGCATCAGTGTGGCCTATGGACCTAAACATCTCTACTATTAAATGGGACTCTTGACCAGTTCCCCAGGCCATTTCCCTCGATTTCCAGTCAACAGGGAAAGCTTCCAGTGATGCTCAGCCCCACAAAGTGTCTCTCAGAGGCTGGGAGAAGGTGGGAGCTCTAAGCTCCCCGTTGCAACATCACTTTCCAGGAGTTACTCAGAGAAACACTGAACAACTCCCCACGGTCTGATGAAGGCTGGGCCTGCTGAGAGACTGCACCTGTCTCAGACTCTCCTGTGACGGCTTACCATGGACATTCACAATCCCCCACCACCCTCTCAACACAGGGCAGCTTCTGTCCCTTTCAAAGAACCTCACTATTCAAGGAGTTTGAGGATAGGTGTTCCTTTTAAAGGCCTTTGTTTTCAATAAATGAATGTCACCAAAAGAAACAGAATGAAGTCTGAAAAAGAAATTCAGAGTCGTCGACTCTATAAGATGGTCTCTGAAGCCCTATTAGATTTTATATTTTAAAATGTGCATGGAGCCCTGGCTGGTGTGACTCAGTGGATAGGTGCCAGCCTGTGAACCCAAGGGCACATATCCAGGTTGCAAGCCAGGTCCTCAGCTTGGGGCAGGTGAAAGGAAACCATACATTGATGTTTCTCTCCCTGTCTTCCTTCCTCCCTGTCCTTCTCTCTAAAAATAATGAATAAAATCTTTTTTTAAAAATGTTCATGGAGAGTTTCTTATATTCCAGGTGTTGTTCTAAGAGCTTCACCTTGACTTCCTCATTAGATCTTCACCACAATCTTGGAGTTAGGTACTTTTTTGACACTATTTTACAAATGAGGAAATGGAGGCTCAGCCCCACCATGATCATGCAATTTTCCAACAAAGATTACCTACCTAGCCACTGCCACTGTGATTCAATCTCCCTGTCATATTTATCTGGTATGATTTTGATATAGGTTTTGTTATGTTTAAGCAGTGTTTGCTACTCTGCTATGGGTTTTAACTGAGTCTTCTTCATGTCTATATAGCAGATGCATGAAATCATTAAGTACTATTGAAAAAACTTCAACAGGAATATTGATTTTTTTCCTATAGTTCTTCCCTCACATGATTATTACTGATCATTTAGTCATATGCATGCTAAAATAAATTGACCTGGTATGTCCTGCTAAATACAGTCTGAGTGATGATCACTCAGTTTTACATCTTCGGATAACATGACACAGTAGAGGGGTGAGAAACAGGGAAACACTTGTCATTTTTGCTAGCCATCTGAAATTATATGATGCAAAGATTCCTTCTCTCTCTTTTTTCTGAATGTCTTTTCTAATGTGAATTATCATTTAAACTTAAGTGCTTTAGTTCCTGTATTAGTTCAGGTTTTCCAGCAAAACAGAACCAAAAGGTTGGAATACATGTATCTCCAGTCTGAATCCAAAGACCTGAAAACCAGAAGTAATGGTGTAAGTGTCAGTCCAAGGGTAGGAGAACACTAATTGTCCCAGCTGATGCAGTCACCAGAAAAAGCAAATTCACCGTTCCTTGACATTTTTGTTCTATCAAGGCCATCAACAAATTGGATGAGGCCCACGCATAGTGGGGACAGCAATCTGCTTTACTCTTTACTTGGTCTACCAATTCAAACGATAATCTCATCTGGAAAGAGCTTCACAGACATACCCAGAAATGTTTAACCAAGTATCTAGGCACCCCCAGCAGACACAAAAATTTGGCCATTACAATTTTATAGTTCCTGTAAGTTAAATGACACTGTTTAAAGCCAAATAGTACAATGTTAGAAAATAGTAAAAAGTTGGAATTTTTTTCTCTCAAAGAATTCAGGAAAGGTGGACTATGTTTTGGGTCATAGAAAGTTCCATATAGTTGTCTTTCTTCTCTATTCATCCGTACAACTTCTTTAGGCCAGAAACCAGGTTATGCAGCCTACGTTCTCCTTAAATAACATAGGCTGGTTCTCAGAATGTAGAAGATACAGAATAACTAATGCAGAAAAATATGAAGTCATGGAACATTCCTAGGGAATTATGAGATCAGCTCAGTCACACTGAAATTTAACTCATAAGCAAAGTGCTTATTAACAGAGGACCCACTATGTGCAAGTTTGGAATTTAATGGCTAAGTGATCAACTGGGATGAATGTCACCCTTCCCAGCAGTATTCACACAGATCTTCAACTCAGGCTAAATGAATAGCAACTGTGGCCAACATCTTAATTTTTTTCCCTTGTTAAATTACTATGGAGATGAATTTTAGCAACTTAATCCACCCAGCTTAAACTAATTCTTCATTAAAGCATAACTTTCTCCCAGAGGGAAACTCTTAAATCCAACAGATATAAGCATGAACACCTCCAATTTGTTTTAATTATTTTTCTTAAATGAGAAGCTGAGCACATTTTGACAAGGATTAAATCACCCTAGGTCTCACAAATTTTTTATTCTCCAACTAAATCCATGGTCTCTCATGTTTTGCAATTCTTTTGCAACTAGATGAAAAACATTTTGTATCACTATGGGGAAAGTATTTAAATGACCCAGAAAGACTCAGACCTGCTAACATCACTACTAAATTCAATATTAATATCTTAAAAGGCTATGGATTAATTTTCCTTAAATCTCAAATAAGCAAAAAATTATTTTGAAAAGTGAAAACACTTAAAAGAATGAGAAGACAAGCCACAGAATGGAGGAACATATAAAGACCTGTCAATCAAAATACACAAGGAACTCTTAAAACTCAACAATAAGAAGAGAAACAACCTGATTTAAAAATAAACCAAAGATTTGAACTGACACTTCACCAAAGAAGATAAGCAGATGACAGTTATATAAAAAGATGCTCAGCATCATTTTTTATTAGCGAATTAGAAATTAAAACAATGAGATACCACTACAGATCTATTCAAATGGCAAAAATCCAAAGCACTGACACCAAAAGCTGGCTACGAGGTGGTCTACCAAGGACTCCCACTCACTGATGATGAGTATACAAAACATTACAGACCCTTTGGAAGACAGATAGGCAGCTCCTGCAAAACTCAACACACTGTTGCCATATGGTCCAGCAATCATGCTCCCTGTTATTTACCCAAATGAGTTGTACTATGTCTACATAATAACCTACACACAATGTTTATGGCCTCTTTATTTACTTGCTACAAGTTGGAAGCAACTAAGAGTTCCTTTGGTCAGTGAATAAATAAGCTGTGGTACAACCAGATGCTGGAATCCTCTGCAATGAGAAGAAATGAGTTACCACACCACAAAAACATGGAGGAACATGAAATGCATAATACTAAGTGATAGGAGACTATCCGGAAAAGCTCCATATTGTGTGACTCTAACCATGTAACATTCTCAAAAGGTAAAACTATGGAGACAGCAGAAAGATCAGGGGTTTCCAGGAGACGGGGAAAGAAGGGATGCAGAGGTGGAGGACAGAGGATTTTTAGTTCAGGGAAGCTTCTGTATGCCACTATAAAAGTAGATGCATGGCATTCTATGCTTGTCAAAACCCACAGAATGCACACCACCCACAGTGAACCGTGATGTAAACTATGGACTTTGGGTGATTATGGGGTGTCACGGCAGTTCCATGGATGGTAAATGCCCCTCTGGTGAGGGGTGCAGTGCATGACTGGGTGCAGGGGCTATATGAAAGCTCCCCTTACTTTCTTCTCCATTTGCTGCAAGCCTAAAACTGCTCTAAAAAACAAAGTTTATTAAAACATACTTCAAACACCTGCTAAACTTCCCAATCCACTCTCATAATATATCTAAGACCCTTTTTTTAACATATCCATTTATTCTTAAATTTTTTTTACAAAATCCATCATTTTTTGGAATTATGTACTAAAATAGAATTTTAAAGTATCTACTCTTTGGCCCAACAATTATACTTGAGGGTAATAATCCCAAAGAAATATTTTTACACATGCATAAGAAATGTACACAAGAGTATTCACTGCAGCACTGCTTAAAGTGTGTAAAAAACAAAACAAAACAAACAAATAAATAAATAAATGTCCATCCATAGGAGAATAGCTGAATAAAATATATTGCATCAGACCATAAGATAATATAGAATGAAGTGAAGCCATGTGTAATTACATGAGAAGATACTCAAGGTGTGTTATGTGAAAAAGGAAAATTGTAAAATAATACGCATACCACAAGTTCCTGTTGGTAAGGAACTACATGCAGATCTACGTAGTTTGACTGATAGTTACGTATTTATAAGATAAAAATTGGAAAAGTTTTAGAAGGATAAACCTCAAAGTGATATTAATTTTTACCTCTGGATGAGGAAGTCAAGTTGGGAGAAAGGTATACAACACAACAGAGCATTAGTAACTACAGTCAATATGCAGTGCGCTAGGTCTCCAGAACTTACTCATTTTGCATAACTGAAACTTTACACCCTTTGGTGCCCCAGGCCCTGGCAACCACTGTTCTACTCTCTGTTTCTAAAAGTTCAACATTTTTAGATGCTACAAGTAAATGGTATCATTTACTACAGCAATTGTACACATGTACAATGTGTCTTTATGTGCTGGCTGGCTTATTTCACTTGGCATAATGTCCTATATAAACTATAACTTTAACGCATCCTCAGAAAGATAGAAAAGCTGAGTTGGGAGGAAAGCACTTTTATTAAAATACTAAAAATTTTTAATACCCACACTGGGAACACTGACCTCTAATGAAGCACATACATCATCTTTGAATTATTTCCACTTTTACATGTATGATCAAGCGTGCAAGTTTGCTTTTAATTTACTTTATAAGACCTTCACCATATCCTTCTTCCCAAACTACGCAGTGCATTATTAAAGCAATAAAATAAACCAGGTTCCACATAATTCAGCATCTAAGGCAACCTTAAAGAGCCAGTCCAAAAGGACCTTAAGAATGGTGGTAAGAGAAATAGTCTTTATACCTCTGCAACTCAACGTGAGCACCAACCCAAAAAAGCAACCCTTGTACCCTTGTCTTCAAAGCTTAGAAACAAGGTTTAGACTGCATTTCCTATTAAGTTTCTAAAAGGGTACATCAATCATGTTAGAATATGAACACTTGGCCATTTTTTTAAAATAAAGACTTCAGCATGATTTAATGGGTACCTACTTTGAAATTTCAGCTAACGTTATTAGAATCTTTGTGGTCAGGTGCTAATAGGGTAAAAACAACTTCTTAGAACCATGTTGTTCAATTATTGTTTGGTCACGGGCAGAATTAGGACAAGTTTTAAATATATCTGAAACACATCCTAGGTCCACCCTTTTAGATTCTTATATGAGAGCATGCACAATACTATTTACACAAATCACTCTGCATCAATTCAGAGTTAAGGACCAAAAAATCAGGCACATCTAGGTTCATGAGCGTTGAAGATCCAATCATGTGACATCCCCACTCATCAATGGCCTTTTTCACATTGCAGAAATAGCAAGTTTAATAAACCTGGACAAAAATTAAACTCAGGGATTCTGTATTTTCTATACAGAACAGTGGTTCTCAACCAGGGGACATTTAGTAATGTCTGGGACTATTCCAGTTATTACAGCTGAGGGAGGAGATTAGTACTGCCATCTAGTTCATGTTTAGCAACATCCCACAGCACATAAGACCATCCCTTATGACAAACAATTCTCTAGTCCAGTATGTCAACAGTGTCAAGATTCAGAAACATTCCAAATTAACTATTTTGTCATTTTTCCTTCCACTGCACAAGTAAACTTCTTTGAAGACGCATCCATTGTCTTTATCTTTGCCTCTTCACCTCCCGCTCACTCTGTATCCGCCCCCTCAGCCTGGACTCCGCTCCCCTCACCCTAACAAGTGTCCCTGACGTCACCACTTAGTTCGGATCACCCAATCCAACAACGGCGTCTCATTTTATTTGACCTCATTATGAAAGATTCTTTCCTTTGGCTTCCAGAACCCTGAACTCTCCTGATCATCTTCCTTTCTTCCCTGTTGGTCTCATTTGTAACTCTATCCTCTTCATGTGGCTGTTATGTGTTAGAGCTACATGATCCACTTCTAGGCCCTTTCACTCATTAATTTTTCTCAAGGTAACTGGATTAGTTCCCTGTTGTTGCTACAACAGTTTACCACAAATTTGGTTGCTTAAACCAACATAAGTTTATTATCTGACAGTTCTGCAGATCACAATTCTAAAATGGGTCTGATTGGACTAACATCAAAGTCTCAGCAGGGCTTTGCTCCTTTCTGGAGACCCAAGATGGAAATCTGCTTTCCTGCCTTTTCCAGCTTCTAAAGCTGCTTCTGTTCCCTGACTAGATGCTCCTATCATTTTAAAAAGCCAGCAATGACTGGTTGGGTTCTTTTCACATCTTATCACCCTGATAACTGGCTCTTCTGCTGCTCTCTTCATATTTTAAGAAGCCTCTGATTGTATTAGGACCACCGAGGTAATCCAGGATAATCTCCCTATTGTACAGTCCCGAATAACAACCTTAATTCCATAACCTTTCCCTTGCTATATAAGAAAACATACTCACAAATTCATAAAATTAGGGCACGGGCATCTCTGGGAGGCCATTATTCCATCTGCCACAGTAACTTACCTTCAATTACCATCTGTACCCAGATGACTCCCAATTTTATCTTTTGTATCTGTATTCTAAACTTCTAAACTCTAGACCTGCAATACTCAAGTGTTAGAAAGTTCACCCCCAAATCAAACTCAGAATGTTTCTCCCTGAAGATGCTCAGGTCAGCAAAGGGCATCATCAGCCATTCAGTTACACAACTAGCAATGTGAAGTTGGCCATATCTAAGAGCTTTTTTTCTTTTTTTAAAAGATTTTATTCATTATTTTTAGAGAGGGGAAGGAAGGGAGGCAGGGAAGAAGAGAAACATCAACGTCTGGTTACCCTTCACCTGTCTCCAGCTACGGACCTGGCTGGAGACCTGGCTTGCAACCTGGTTATATGCCCTGGCTGGGGAATCGAACCAGTGACCTTTGGGTTCACAGGCCAATGCCAATCCACTGAGCCACCAGCTGGGGCCTAACAGCTCTTTTTTTTTCCAGCTCCATTTGCAACCCACTACTAAGTCTTTTTACATTCTAAATATCTGTTTCCAACTCACTACCAAGTCTTATTTTCTAAATATCTCATGAATTCACCTCCTCTCTCTCCATCCATCACCCTGCAATTTACTCTAATTCAAGAAACCTTCACTTCATTAAAAGACCCTCCTAACTGGTCCATCCCCACCTGATCTGACCCCTCCACCCCCCATTCTTTTTGGTGTATCAGGATGACACTCTAACCAACAGACCCACCCAGCCAGGGCCAGATGAGCTATATCTGATCAAGTCATCCCCCTGCTGAAAATGTTTAAAGCCTCCCTGTTTTCCTTGGGGTAAAAACAACATACTAGAAAATGGCAGCATACATGGCTCTGACAGGTCTGGCCCATGTGTACCTCCTCCAGCCTCACACAGTACAGGTCGAATTGTTCTTCTCCCAGCACACACCTCTCTTTCCTCACAGGACCTGGGCATGCACTATCCTCTACCAAAATGTTTTCCATTTTTCTCTTACTCTATTTAACTTCCACTCATCCTCAGCTCACAACTTAACCATCACCTCCTGAGGGAAGCCTTCCATGACAGGTCTGACTCAGGCCTTAAAGCACCGTATCCTTCTCTTTTGTAGCACTTAGCATAGTTCTGATTCAAATTTCCTTGTGGGATTATTTCATTAATAGTTACACACACACCCCATTTCATTGTATGTTCCATGAAAGCAAGACAATGTCTGTGTTCATCCCTGAAGCTCATTAACTATTTATTAAATGGGTAAATTACTAAATGAATAAGTAAGATATCTATCACTATACACAGTTGCAGCAATAATCCACTGTCCATCTGTTCATTCAACAAAGTTTTACTGAACAGGCCTTTGTTTGAAATGCCAGTAAGCTATTCTATTCTATTTTCTAGTTAAGAATTCCAGTTGTGGAAGAGTAAGCTATCCTATTCTATTTCCTAGTTAGGATTTCCAGTTGTATGAACAAAAGTCTAACAATTGTAAGTTCAAGAAGAAAGAAAAATGCTCCTCTGGCATCCCTTGGTTTCTCCTCAAGACACCATTTTCTCCCCCTGAGATAAAGCTGGACTACTCTACAGGAATGTGGCTTGACTCTCTGTCCTCCACATCATTGGCAACAATTCTCAAAGCTGCCAATGGCAGTTGTGGACACTCATTGGAAATGACAGCAGATTTCAACATGGCATTGACTTGCATGATGTTTTTCTAGTGCTTAAGGAGTTTGGTCATGTGTCAGAGCTATTCATGTTCAATGATCTATTAGGTGTCATGATCTCCAGAAAGGTCATCTGTCACACTGTAGGCCAGAAGTGTCACCACTGTTTAATGTGATATGAAGCCAAACTCACAAACTAACTAGGGAGAAATTGGCATATGTCACTGCTGACTGATCAAAAACTGACAGTACCCTTTCACACCCACAACTGCACAAATGAAAGCTCCCTGGTTTATCCAGCGCATAAACTAAATGTATAACAGTTAAAATTCTATGACTTAATGCCACTGAATTTTACAGTATTATTGGTTTAATCTTACAATGAGTATAAAATCTATAATGAGTATTATTATGACCAAGATGAGTGGAAACCTTTTTCTTTTTTTAGAGGGAGGGATTTAGTTATCACAAGATAAACATTTGGGGGAGGAGTAAGTGAAAATAATAAACTAAATCTGTCAAACAAGAAAGATTTTTAACTATAAAAAAATCCAAGAATTTGTTTGCAGGTATGGCTGCATGATATTGATGAAGATCTCAGGTGATTGCCAAGTTGTCCAAAGATAACATCTAGCTTGAAACATCTGGCAACAAATAGCTTAAAAGAAAAATCATAGCATCAATTAACCTGAAATCAAGTTTAGTGAAATGTCCTTGAGGAGAAAGGGATAATGACTCTTCAAGAGTGCTCCCAATAGCAAAAAAGGGATGGATGTAATACAACAACAATAAAATTAAAAGAAAAAAAAAAAAAAGAGTGCTCCAAATAGTTATCACTATGTTTAACCAACAATGGCAATTATAAGAATTCATTCTAAGGGAAAATAACACAAGTTATATGTTTGTGTTAAAAAAGTATATGCATGCAATGTATCTGAGATAACATGATATCAGAAAAGCTATCAGTTGGGTTCACTCTTAGCCTTTGTCGAAGATATTTAAGGGTAAAAGAGAAAGTGTGTGCTTTAGGCTGACATTTCACCATTGATTTCTATAATCCTTACATTTCCCTTTTTGTGTTTTCCTTGCTACCGACCAAGTCATTTTACCAATAAGCTAGAAGGTTGTTAAGATGATTTCTACAGCTGAGATGTAAGTTGCATCCCTTAGAGAACACACAACTGTGTAAAACTTTCAAATGGACTAGGATCTTGCAGAGACTCAAATCCTCTTGCCCTTTAGGCAAGCACTTGGAAAGGTAAAACAGTTGAGTTACTTTCTCAAAACACACAGTTGTTGCTAGAGCAGGCTGGGACTACTGTCTCCCACTTAAGAGTTCTGAACCTTTGCAATATATCATGACACCTCCCACAGCACTAAATTCTTTCAGACATGATTAGTCTTTATCATCTTTTACTTAAGTAGCATGACTGCCTTACACTTAAAAAAAAAAAAACCTTAAAAGACCCAAACAGCACAAGCCATAAAAAAGAACTTATAAACTGACATTATAATTTAGAAGTTTGGTACCATAAACATAATAAAAGACAACCTACAGATGAGAAGACATTAGTAATGTCATAACTATAAAAGGACTAGTCTCTAGAATATAAAAAGAGTCCATACTACCCAAAGCAATCTACATATTCAATGCAATCCCAATTAAAATACCAATGACAGACTTCACAGAAATAGAAAAAATACTTCAAAAATTTATATGGAGCCAAAAACGCCCACGAATAGCCACCACAATCTGGAGAAAGAAGAACAAGGTAGGAGGAATCACAATACCGGACTTCAAACAATACTACAAGGCTACTGTCATCAAAACAGCATGGTACTGGCATAAGAACAGACATATAGATCAATGGAACAGAATAGAGAGCCCAGAAATTAACCCAGGACTCTACGGTCAACTCGTATTTGACAAAGGGGGAAGGAACATCCAATGGAGTAAAAACAGTCTCTTCAACAAATGGTGTTGGGAGAACTGGACAGCAACATGCAAAAAGATAAAACTACACCACCAACTTATACCATACACCAAAATAAACTCAAGATGGATAAAGGATTTAAACATAAGCAGTGCCACCAGAAAGGTCCTGGAGAAAAATATAGGCAGTAAACTTTCGGATATCCTACGCAAAAATATGTTTACTGATACTTCACCAAGGGCAAAGGAAATCAAAGAACGAATCAACAAATGGGACTATATCAAATTGAAAAGTTTCTGTTCAGCTCAAGAAAATATCAGCAAAATTCAAAGGGAACCAACTGTATGGGAAAACATAATT